>CM056999.1:29985417-30185417 GCA_029891345.1 Dryococelus australis | reverse complement strand
ACTAAGGTGAAGACGAAACATAATTAATTAAGTTACCGAATCATCGTCTACCGCAGAAATAGATTTTAGCCTACTTTTTGAATGAAAGAAAGGCTTATGAGATCACTCTCATGTATGGGTGTCTGTGTGTGTATGTAGGTGTGTGTGCATGGGCATATGTGTTCCCATTTTAATTATTGAACGCGTTTACCGAATTTCACCAATCTAGGTACACATATAGTACTTAGTAAGGGCACCTCATTTCTATAGTTTCTGACCACGTCAGGCACGTCCTTTCGAAATGGCGTCCATTAAAATTTAGGGGTGATATGACATATTTCGGGAACCATTCAACCGATTTAAACCAAATTTTTTATCCTGCAGAACATTGTGCAAGCATTAAATTTCGAGATCATTATTGTTGTTGGTCAGCCATTTTGGAAAATAACACCAAATGAAGAAATTAATATTTTTCATTATATCTCAAATACTATGGTAGGCCACGTAAACATAAATTATTGAACTTGATTAGGTACTTACTTCAAAATGTGGCCATACAAATGTTTTTAAGTTTATTTGGTATATCTGCCATGCCATTTAAACAGCGATTTAAACAGTGTCGACAACATTTTGTGTACTGAAGCATCTGTTAGAAGCAGTATATATAAACATATAACCACTTTTGTCGGCCATCTTGAAACATACCGCCATAGGAATAAATATGGTTATTATGGCACATCTCGGTAAAAAAAGTAACCGATTCCTACCAACTTTTGTAAACTCGTAGTGCTTAAGTATATGATGTTAAGTGATATGTCTTAAGTATGTAAAATACTTATTTTCAATATGACTGCCATTTAGCCATTTTAGCTTAGGATGATATATCGTTGAAACCATGTATTCAAGTCCAACTTCATTTTGTATGCTGGTAGTAGGTATTACAACTGCCAACTGTATCTAAACGAAACATCTTTTTTTCATACATTTTGAAAGATAGCGACATGAGAATAAATGAAATTTTTACGTCATATCTCGGGACACAATTGACAGATTCCTACCTAATTTCGCAAACAAATAGTACTGCAGCAGGTGGTGTAAACTGGTATGCTTTAAGTAGGTCAGGTATGTTTTTCAAAATGGGGACTATATGAATATTTCAGCTCAGTATATTTTACTAACGAAACGAATTCGAACTTATGTTTGTATGCTGGCAGTGTCTATTATACAACCATGAAATATGTCTATGCAGAAGCCAATTGTCTGACTTTTGTATGATAGTCCTATCAAGAAAAATAGAATTTTTGTCTCGTGTTTCAGGAAACAATCAACCCATGTCACATATATTAAACAATTTTATCAAATTCAACTAAATTTTGTTATGTAGATATTAAACATTAAAATAATTGTATATAAAGACCCTTTTCTGGGAATTTTATACGATAGTATAAAAAATATAGTCTTTTATGGCATATTTCAGGGATCGAACAACCGATTTTCACCAGTCTTCATGTAAGTAGCACTATGGCAGGTCAGGTAAATTTACATGATTTAAATGGCGCAGTAACTTATTTTCTAAATGATGACTCTAAATATTTTATATTCTAAACATTAGACTAAATCCGAAGTTGATGCTCCGAATCCAATCTTCATAATGCAGTGCATTGCACGCTACCTTAATGAACGAGGTTTTCTTGGTTCAAGTCCCGGGTACGGTACTTGTGTATTTGTCATTGTGTCATTTATGTTACGTACGTTTCTGGTTTTATTTTTAATGTTATCGCTTATAAAGAGAATACAGGTCCTACCTACTAACTCAGCTTTTAAGAATGTATTTCAAATTTAATTACACTCATGTTGAGGAATGTAGGCTTATTAGTTATATCAGCAACTTCTTGTCACTGTCTTTCTGTTAAATTCGATTCATTAAATGTCTAACCTAGAAACAAAAATTTCTTTTTTGTGGACCCAAGGTACTAAAATAACAAATAATAAAATTCACATGTAAATGAATTTTTACATTAGAATTAAAGTAGACAGAAAATATGCACCAGGCTGCATACTATTCTTACTTTCAGAAATTTGTATTCCCTATGTTGTAATACGCTTAATTCAAATAGTGTGACTTGCTTGGCGTATTCATGGCTAGAAGTTATCGATATAACTGATCAGCCTACTTCCCTCTATATGGTGGCAATTAATTTTAATGAAGTTATTAAACTGTTAGATGGTAGGTGTGTATTGCTGTCTCGTTGATAGCAATATCTTTAGGGATGCAACCAGAAACCAATGCAATACTAGTGAGACAATAATTACAAATACAAACACACGTGCTTGTCTTACCTGGGACTCGAACACAGATTCGCTCGAACAATAAGTTGGCGTGCAACCCACTACTGGTTGGTTCACAGGAAGTAAACGGTCTTTAAAAAAGGACAACCAAATACTTTTGAATACGAAAAAAAAATGTATAAGCTACTCCTGCTGTCAGTATGAGTCATGCGCATTGTCGAACAGAGGAGAGGTATGTAAACCTACAGGAGCTGTACGTCATGGTAACTAAAACGAAACTCGAGCAATGTAACTCCAACAATTCCTTTACTGTGTATAGTTAAGGACCTTATCTAAACTTCCTTGTGATCTGATCATTGGCATGTGGCTACGTCAGTTTGGTAGGTTCAAGTGCAGAAAATTACATCAAGTAAATTGTGTGTTTTTTTTTTTTTTTTTTTTTTTTTTTTTTAGCAAACACAGGTTTCAAGTCGTTCACGGCTTCCCGTGTTCTCAACGTTTCTTCATTGATTTCTTCAATACGTTTGTAGGCCTTTAAAAAACTCCTCCAGCACGCGTGACTTATTTTATAAACGCACGACTTCAGGTAGCCCCAGAGATGACAATCACAGATCGACAAGTCACGTGACCAAGGATTCCAAGGGATGCGACCAAATCGAGAAATGGCTTGATTAGGGAACGCACGTCGAATAACAGCTACTGAAGATCTGGCGGTGGGAGCAGTGGAAACCACACATTCCTCGTGTTAATATAATGGTTTCTCATTCACACCACGAAGATTGTGAGGGGCCCAAAATCGGCAGTTCTGCTATTAGCCTACAATTCAGAAGAAAAAAGTCTTTTAAAATCACTTTCCTCTCTGTGTGTAACTTTGTGTGTGTGTCTGGACAAGTCATCCCGTTTCAATTTTTGAACGCGTCCAATGCATTTTATTAAACTCCGTTTACATATAGTACTAAGTAACGTAACCGGTTTTTAAAATATTTATCGACTATGCGAGGCACTTACTTTTAAAATGGCGGCCATTTCTCGGAAACCATTCCACCAATTAAAACCAAATTTTATATTCTTGCATACTATCGAGTAAGCATTAGATTTTTAGATGGATGTTGATGTTCGTATGCCATTTTGGAAGATAACCTGAAATGAAAACAAAAATATTTTAAAATTCTGCATTGCTTCTCGTAAAATATTAAACCAATCATCTTCAAGTTAGGCACGTAACTAATAATATGATAGACCAAGTATAGTGAAGTGGTTAAAATTGATGAGGTACTTATTTTCAAAGTGGCTTCCATACAAACATTAAGTTTATTTGCAATACTACCTTACCATTTAACCGATTTCAGTCAAATTTTGTATACTGATAGTATCTATTACAATCATCACACATACTAATAAAACCACTTTTGTCGACTATTTTGTAAGATAGCATTACATGAATTAATAAGGTTTTTGTATAATATCTCGGGAATAAATTGACAGATTCCTACCATATTTAGCAAACCAGCAGTACTCCGGCACTTGATATGTACAAATATGTTTAAGTATGTCAGACACTTATTTAAAAATGGTGGTCATCTAGCAATTTTAGCATAATTTGCTACATCTTCGAAACTGTTTAATCAGTTCCAATAGCCTCTTTTGTCCTCCATTTTCTAAACATGAATAAATTAAGTTTTTATGTTATACCTTGGGAAACAATAGACCGATTCCTATAAAATATGGCAATCAATTAGTACTGGGGTAATTAATGTTAACTGATATGTATAAGGTATGACAGACACTTATTTTCATAATAGTGGTTGTATATCAAGTTTAGATTTTTATGTTAAATTGTCGAAACCATGTTATTAATTCCAGTGAAACTTTGTATGATGGCTGTATGTACACGTCCATAAATTATCTTTACAACTTTAGACGTTAATAACTGGAAAACTAGACTAGACAATATCGGACGGTTTTCAGCATGTGAAAAGATAACTCATAAAGTTTGTTCCCACATTCATTCACGTTAATGTGTGCACCCATAGTGGTACGGACAACGTCCAGTCGGTATTAAATTTCTTGCCATGTACGCCCCAGCATCTCCATGGCGACACATTCAAATGCATTGCGAATGTGTGCCTTCAAGAACTGTAGGTCTGTAACCTTGGTTCGGTGCACGTGCTCCTTGAAAAAACCCCATAAGAAGAAGTCGAGTGGTGTTATGTCAGGTGATCGTGGCGGCCACCGACTCGGACGATCGCGTCCAATCCACTTATCCGGAAATTGCCGGACAATTAGGAACCAGTGAGGTGGCGCTACATCCTGCTGGAGGATGACGTCAGGTTGCAGGTGTTCCAATTGTGGCACGGAAAACTCCTGTAACATGTCCAGGTAAACATCATTGTTGACGGTAGACTCGATGAAAAAGAATGGACCAATGATGTAATCGCGAACAAGCCCGCACCACACATTGACTTTGGGACTGTCTCTTTCCACTTCACGTGCCACATGAGGACGCTCTGATCCCCAAATACGAACGTTATGTCGATTCAGTTTGCCTGATACATGAAACGTTGACTCATCGGAGAAACAAATCGTTTTCAGGAAGTCATTGTTTGCGTCGATCTTGGCGAGCATCTCCACTACAAACTGTTCTCTCTGAGGTTTGTCCGTAGGCTTTAGTGCCTGAAGCAGCTGAACCTTGTAGGCATAAAGTCGTAACCTCGTATGCAAGACTTTGTGCACTGTTGATCGTGACATTTTCAACTGTCTGGCCGCCGTACGCACTGATTTTGTCGGACTACTTGCAAACGCCTCCCGTACCTTGTCCATGGTGGCATCTGAAACAGATGGGCCACCCGCCCCCTATTTATGGAGAACACTTTCTGTTTCCGTAAATGACGTATGCCAGGCCCGAATACTAGGTCGGGACGAAAGTTCCCTTCCATACTGTGCCCGGAAGTTTATTTGCACTTGGGTATCGGAATTCGTCTCTATGAACCAGGCTTTCTCCTGGGGCATCCACGTTTGTCGTCCAATCTGCGTCACCTGGAACAGAACAAAACTTTATGAGTTATCTTGCCACGTGTTGAAAATCGTTCGTTATTATCTAGTCCAGTTCTCACGTCATTAACGCCTAACGTTGTAAAGATAATTTATGAACATCCGGTATAACAACCATCAAATATGTCCACACAAAATCTCTTTTTTCCGCCATTTTATAAAATATTGTGATATGTCAATTTGAAACAACGTTATATCTCCGAAAATACAACCGATTCATACAAAAATTTGGTAAAAGTAGCATTATGGCCGGTTATGTAAACTGATAAGCTTCGGGAGGGTCAGGCACACATGTTCTCAAAATGGCAGCCAAATGCATATTGAAGCACACAATTTTTATCTACGAAACTGCAAAACAAAATTCAACTATAATTTATATGTTAACATTTTGCAAATGTTAACATGAAATAATACCGATTTTTTGCCGTATCTTGGTAAGTAATCAACCAACTTCATTCAAATTGGGCGAAGAAGTTCTAGTGTGGTAAGCCATTCTTATTTGTGTGTTTTAAGTGTGTAATACCCTTATTTTCTGAATGGCGCATATGCAAACATTTTAGCTTAGTATGCTATATCTACGAAAATTTGTAACATATTTAAATTTAATTTTGTGTATAATATCAATGAAAATTACTTGATGTGCTGATACATAAACTTTTTGTCCTCTATTTATGAAGATCGTTGTATGAACAATGGAGATTTTATGCCATACCTGGAGGACCAATAAACTGAATCATTCCAAAATTTCACTTAAGTATTGCTACAGTAGGTTATGTAAGTTATCATGTGTTATTTATGCATTATTTATGCATAGACTATAGAGATAATTATTTGCCGGATTTCTAGCAAAGTAGTGTCAGGTGAGTAAATTGAATATTTAGCCATATTTCCAGAATAATTTAACTAATTTATAAACAATTTTGCACACATACAGAAGGCCATGTAAAGTTACACGATTTAAATTGGGTTAGGCAGTGATTTTCAAAAGGGCTTCCATATAAATATGTTGATATGTTTGGCATTTATTCCTAACCATTTAAAAATTTCAATCAAACTTTTTAAGCTGACAGTATTTATTTTGAAACATCGTGTACAGAGCCTCTTTTTAAGCAGTTCTGGAAAATATACCTATTTAGGAAAATAAGTTTTTAATACCATAGCTTGGAGACCAATCTGCCGATTTACACCAAATTTTACACACAAGTAGCGTTATGGTATTTAATGTAAACTTTTGTATTTTTAGTGCCTCGGGCACTTTTTTTAAAATGATGCCGTGTTAATATTTCACGTTAGTGCACCCTGTCACGTAAATATTAGACTATTACATCCGAAGTTGATGGTCCGAATCCTACCTCCGTTATGCAGTTGATTGAAAGATAGCTAAATTTTACGAGTTTTTCTGAATTCGAATCCCGGGTAAGTCACTCGTGTAATTTAATGGTATTCGTAGGCCTATTGTTTCACGTGTTTCTTGTTACATATTTAATGATATTGCTGGCGATGAGACGTCAACGTCTACCTACCATCTAAGCTTTTTAGAACTTCACTGAAATTTGTTTACACCCATGTAGACGAAATTAGGCTAATTATTTACGAGTAACTTCTTGTTAACAACTCCATTCACATAAAAATTGGTTTCATTACTTATTTTTTGGTCAGATATTCATATTCTTCAGAAAGGTATATCACTGTTTCAGCGAATGTGGATTGTTGGGGATAATCGCCTTAATTTTGCTCCTTTTCCGAATATGAATTAATGTGAATGGATGAAACCCTAATTTTTGTGCAACTTTACTGTTGGTGGTCCCAGTTCAAAAGTGTCCAATTGAATGGCCTGGACTTTGCACAATCACCTCCTTCACCCTGCCTCCGTTCTCTGGTGTGTTAGCCGATTGGGAAGGACTAAGTGGTTTTCTTTTTAATAATGGAATCGTATCTCAATATGGTCTTCCTACTGGGAATAAATTAACATGACGCCGAATTCTGAAGATCCGTTGCTTTTGAATTACATAATCACTACTTTTCACAAACGTGCTGTAGACAAACACGCGGGTCTCTCTAGTCCACAGTGGCGTGATGGAAACTAACCTCAGGGTCTGTGGCGTCAAATGACCCTCGCCGAAGGGGGGCGGGGGTCATTTGCTCGAAGTCCCATACTACCAATTTTAAAAACGTCTGTTTCCCATGAACCACCTGGTACATAACAGATATAGTTTTCGGGTCACCAACTTCGGTAGTAATCACTATATAAAATTTCGGTAGAGGGGGTTCAGCAACTTGAAATATCTACAGTGGAATAATTTTAAAAACATATGTGTGAATAATTTTAACCACGTAAGTTTACATGGCCTACAGTAGCACTACCTGTGTGCAGAATATGCTGTTAATGTATTGACTTGTTTATGCATGGCATAAAAACTTTACTTTTTCAATAGCAAAAAAGGACTTAAAAAACACTTTATGGGCATATCTGATGCGACAAATGCATAATGTCAATATAAAAAGTTTGGTTGAAATTGGTCAGATTATTTTGTAGATATGATCAAATTATCTAGATATTTTATACTGCACCATTTTAAGAAATAATATCTGACTCACTTGAATTATGTACGTTTACATGGTTCACTAAAGTACTAATTGTGTGCAAAATTGAGTGCGAATTTCATGATTGTTTCCTAAAATATGGCATAAATGTCAAATTTTATCACTTGCCACTATATCACAAAAATGGGTAAAAGATGATCTGTTGGTTGGTCCCGGGCATATGACATAAAATATCCAGCTTCTAATGTGGTACTATTTTATTTACTATAATAGCATATTCTATGATTTTCATAGATACTGGTAAATGTTAAATTAGGAGAAATTTTTCAGGATGTATGGCTTTCTAGCCTAAACTAATTATACGGAATTATTTCAAAAATATGTGAATACATATTTAAGTGGTATAAATTTAGATAAACTGCAAAAGTATAACTTGTTTCCTGAATTTGGTGGAAATCAGTAGATGGTTTCTCGAGATAGAGCACACCATCTTAATCGTTCATGCAGTGCTATTTTCCAAAATGGTTAATAAATTATTTTATATATTAGCTTATTTGATTCTTGCATAGTTACTACCAACATGTTAAGTTAGATCAGAATTGCTTACATGGTTTTATATATATAGCACAATACTCTATAATGTTTATGCGGTCGTCAAATTGAAAAATAGAAGTCTGACCCACAAAACATGTCAGTTTATATGACGTTTATATTACTTGAATATCAAATGTAGTAGGAATTAGTCGATTGTTTCCCGATATACGACATTAATACTTAATTTTTCACATGGTGATACCTTACAAAATGGCAGACAAAAGAGCCTATGATTGGTCAGATCTGCTGCTTGTAAAATATTCCTACTCTCGGTCTAACAGTTATTATCGAAGCTTGTCAAACTGTATTATAAATAGTGCATATGAACATTAAATAGCCATTTTTTTCCCATTTGAAAGATAAGTGCCTTACCCATTTAAATTACATTTATGAAACTGACCTATAACAGTATTACTTACATGATAAATATGGATGGAATCGGTTTTTTTAAACACCAAGATATATCGCAAAAGCTTTATTTTATATTTTTAACTATCTTACAAAATGATGGATTAATAACTTCAATATTTCTAAATCTTATGCTTACACTAAATACTGCCGACATATAAAATTTGGTTTAAATTGGTTAAATGATTCCCGAGAAATAACATAAATGCTTTATTTTTTAATTTAAATTATTTTACAAAATGGTGAACTGATAACAGTAACGGTATATTAATTAAATACTTATATCATTCACTGTCATAGTACCACATTTGGTTTCAATCAGTTAAATGTTTCCGCGATATATAGAAGAAATATTTGTGTTGAACTTGCACTATCTTCCGAAATGGTGAACAAAAAAATAATCGCTTTATAATTTCAATGCTAATGTCATGCGCTATAATCTTCAACAATTTTGTTAAAAGCTGTTAGATACTTCACGAGATTAGTTTTGCAATTGCCACCATTTTGAAAATAAGTAACCGGAGTGACTGAAAACTATGTATTTACTAAAAACTATATGTGGACGTATTTGGTGAAATTCGATTGTCGGGTTTAAAAGTTATTAGAGGAGGGGTGATTGATATACATTCCATACAGACATCTGGGTGATTGCATAAGCCTATCTTGCCTTTGGAAAGAAGGCTAAAAAGTTATTAAACTATGGAGAAACTCAGAGCATATGTAAACAAGTTGTTAACATTGACGTTGATCGAAAATAAAATGTCAATGTTGACTAAGGCATTGCGCCGGCACACGATGCGAGCGCCGTCTCTGTCACCGGACTTCTCTCAGGTACCTGCAGCGGATCGACTGCCTTCCACGCCGATGTCGGATCGTCACACCTCGCTTCAAATATCGGGCGACTTGGGATTGCTGTTTCCAGTTGACTTTATATATCGAGCTGTTTGGCTGCTATGGTGGACTGTGTGTATTTTATAGTTTCTTGAAAAAGTTTCTGTAAAAAAGAAATTGATATTTGTGATTTGCAATTATTCCTGCTCGGCTGAATATAAATAACTAGGCGACCCAGCGCGTGGCATTTTTTTTTTGTTTTGTCACGGGGCTAGAACAGTTACCATGTTAAATCATTTGGTTACCATACAAAGACTGAAAAAAAAAAATATTGCGTAGATATATGTCGGTAATAATAAAATTATATGAAATTAACTCAACATTGAAGCGACTGAGGTTCCCATTTCTCTATCCACTTGACCACTGCAGCCCCCATAGTTCTATCCACTGAGCCACTAAGGCCCCACTTGGGATGACTCTATCCAGTGAGCCACTAAGGCTCCAATTGCTATAGTTCTATCCACTTAGCCACTGCGGCACCACTTGGAATCTCTCTAGCCACTGAGCCACTAAAGCCCCACTTGGAATTGCTCTATCCACTGAGCCATCGCGGCCCCACTTGGAATCTCTCTACCCAATGAGCTACTAAGGCCCATCTGATATATATATAATATATCCACTTGGCCACTGTGGCCCCACTTGATATAGTTATATCCACTAAGCCACTGTGGCCCCACTTAAATGGTTATATACACTGAGCCACTAAGACCCCACTTGGAATCGCTCTATTCACTGAGCCACTGCGGCCCCACTGAACTCAACATTGAAGCGAGAAATTTAAAGTAAACAAAAATGATATTCCATTAACTTCATATCTCTATGCAATATTCTCTATACACTAATGCAAAATTTTTCATAGGAAAAAAGTAATTAAAAAATGAGGTTTTAGGGTAAAAGGTAATAATTGCGTAATCTGATCTTGCTGAAATTCGAACTTGTCCAGTATTTTACTCTGAGGATTCGCTCTGTAAAATTTGAAGAACTTCTGTTATGTTTCAAGGGACTTAGAGGTATTGAAGACGGACAGACAGACAGAGAGAAATTGTCTACTTATCATATAGGATGTGAGAAATTTTTCTGAATACTATTGCTTCAAGTATGCTTAGTGAAATGTTGGAATTTAACTGGAAAGGCTGTTCTGCTAACTGTTTCTTTGCAATTTCAACCCGCATACATCTAGCCGATTTACAAATTAAATTCGATGCACTTTGTAACTGATATTTCAATAGTAACTATTATTAAATAGAATAAAAAATGATACTATCAAATTGCTACCTGTCATAAAGATCAGCCTCCTTTATGTAAGTTTGTAGCATTGCAGTTTATATACTTTTTAATTGCTTTTGCGTTTGACTTTTAGTTAAAATCCCCAGTATCATTCGTCAGTGAGTGTAATAGTGTAAATTTTTCCTTTTATGCCATGTGTAGAAGTAAGGGCTTTATCAGTTTTAATGCGGGGCTGTATTTCAGTTGTTATCTGTACTATCTGGCACTTTCGAATTCTCAGGATCGAAAGCGAGGTGATGCAACTTTTGAGATTAGGTTTTTTTTTTTTTTCAGATATCTTTTAATTTTTTCATACCATCAGCAGTTATTATTTTGAAACCTGCACAGTGATGTAATTTTCAGCCAATAGAAGGTCGCGAGCCCCTGCCAAATGCTAGTTTTAGATTCGTTTGGAGTGGGGAGAGCTGCACATGGCGAGCTGCGAGCCGCTCGCCCTGGACTCGTCTGCAGAGTATTATCAACTATTGAGGAGAATATACATACTATGAACTAACTGTAAATAGGTAGGCCGCATGGCTGTCGACGTTTTCGAATAATTACTGTTATGTCGTGAACCTGCAAGTATTGTGAGAAAGAGAACAGTTGTTGTTTGGTGTCGGTATGTGTGTAAGACTGTGTTAGACCTTCAATAATAAACTTGATCATATTCCGAAATGTAACTAACTCCTTCTTATTTCGTGACAACAATGGTAACAACACCCGTGTAAGTAAACTGACTGAGCCAAGCTGAAGATGTAGCGAAACGGGCGATGCCACATTAATGCCGCCTGAACGTGTAGCTGACTTTTGCCACGCAACATACATGACGCCGCAACCCCGGGCACGTATTTGGACACGTCCGAGCAATAACATTGTGTTGCAGTTATCCGCGACAGTCAGTAGCGGCCGGTATTAAAGAGCACATGTGCACGTTCTCACTCAGTTTTCTGCCAGATTTTTTTCCCGTGAAATTTTATATAATTTCTGGATATTTTGTGCCCTAGCACAGTTATCAGAGTTCGTTGCATCGATCACGAACTTGTGGTATTTTTATTCTGTTATCTGCGATGTTGCAACGCTGTGAATTGCTCAGTGGATTTGTGCTCCGATTTTACCCTATCTGCGCATGCGCACGTCGAAGTGGCATTATGCTTTATGGGAGGTTTAACCTTGGACAAGAGCACAACACTGTCTGTGCTCTACCGCTAGATGCCAATAGAGATGCAAGTGCGGCATTAACACCAAACAAAATTATCGTAGCAAAAGTAAACAAATAATTGTCTATTGTGCTGAGCTGACGAGGAGTTTAATATTAATTTGTGAAATTAATAATGTGGAAGTGCAACAATTTTCAATAAATTAGTATGCATACGTGGGCGTTTTTCTGTTTCGTTGGACACCGTACTCTGAACAAGACATGCTTTTACAGAGGAATGTTGTAAGTTTATTTTCAAACTAACACTATCGTATTTGTGTCATGGTACTACTTACAGTTGGCACGACTGAAAGGCGTTAGTTGTTTTTCCAAGCTTCGAAATAAATACCGTTCAATCAATTTTAGCGAACAGGAAGCTGACTTTCAAGGAAAAATTATCCACGTGATGTTTATGCCCTGATCGACCACATTTAGAAATTACCACAGAAACTAAGTCACAAAACGTGTATTCAGACGTGTATTCACCTGAGACGTTTACACTAAACACAACTGGTTATGTGGGTGTGCTCAAACAAACGCTTTGTTTTGTTTTCCGTGTTTGATTTTTAGTGCAGAGGTAAGTTCCTAGACAAAGTCCAGTTTTAAGGACCTCGAGAAAATAAAA
This sequence comes from Dryococelus australis, assembly GCA_029891345.1. Taxonomy (NCBI): domain Eukaryota; kingdom Metazoa; phylum Arthropoda; class Insecta; order Phasmatodea; family Phasmatidae; genus Dryococelus; species Dryococelus australis. The sequence goes on along the minus strand of CM056999.1, from coordinate 30,172,575 downwards.
AAACACGAAAACTCGCATGCTCACAAAAATGCCGCAATTGAACTATCACTTCTGGGCAGTGTAAATATCAGCATGCAACTTGACAGAACTTACAGGCAGTCAGTCAGAAAACATAATGAACAAGTGGATAGAAACAGATTCATTCTTGGCAGACTAAATGAAAGTGTGAAATTTTTTGGGGGTTGAACTGGCTTTACGAAAAGAATGACAAAAGTAAAACTTCCGAAAATCGTGGTGTATTTAAGGGCCTTGTTAATTTCGTAAGTTCTATTGACATTGCATTGAAACATCACTTGAAATGTGCCAGTGTATTTAAAGGTACTTCGAAGACAGTACGAAGTGAATTGTTAGAGTGCATGTTATGGGTTTGCAGGGAACAAATATCAGCAGAAATAAAACAGGCATATTACTTAGCTGTCATGGTAGATGAAACAACTGATGTGTCCACTACACAAAAATGACAATTGTGTACAGGTATGACAACAATGGTACTATTTTTTTTTAAAGATTTTGGGGATTTTTAAATCCAGACGGGCAAGATGCAGAATTCATATACGATGTTATTTACTCAGAAATAGACTCGCAGTTAGGAGAAAACAAAGATACATTAATTGCTCAGTGGTACGATGGTGCTGCTGTCATGTGTGGTCATGTTAATGGAGTTCAGGCAAGAATCAGAAAGCAATATCCTTTCGTTTATTACATACACTGTTACACTCACCAGTTTAACTTAGTGATGCAAAAAGCCGAGGCAATAAATAGTTACGTGAGATTATCTTTCTCTATCTTATCTCGATTTCCTGCATTCTTTGCTCGATCTTCGAAGAGAACAAAACTGCTCGATCGAGTTGTGGAAAAGAGACTACCAAAATTGGCAACCACAATATGGGTTTTCAATATTCGGGCAGTTCACTCTGTGTTAGAACAAAAGAATGAACTAATTGAGTGTTTAGAAGATATTCATAATTCTAAACGAGTAGACGACAAGACACGACGAGACAGCAGTGGACTTCTGTCTAATTTGCATGATCCAGTATTTTTGTTTTGGCTTGAGTTTTTTCACAACATCTTAACCTATGCTGACATTTTATTAAAAAAAAATTACAAACCATTGCCATTGATTCTGGGAAAATTAAAACATATATTGACGAGTTCGTAAGTTACGTACAGACTGCTAGAGATAGTGAGCAGGATATAAATCTTTCCGAGGAACAAACTGATAAAAATAAGAGAAGGAAACTCTCAGAGACAGCCATAATTACAAATGCTAAAGGAGTGTGCGATGCAGTTATTGTTGCCATCAAGGAAAGATTTTCCTTTAACACTCATTTGATAGTTCCAAAACTCCTTCATGTAAATTTTTTCCTGGCATTTTCGAAGACACAAGGACACATTCTTCCTACTCAGCAGTCTACTTAGAATTATTGTAACAACTCCAATGACAACAAGCGAAGCTGGAAGGAGTTTCCCTACTCTTAAGTGGATAAAAACCTTTTTCCGTAACAGTATGCCAGAAGAACGACTTACTGCTTTAGCAATATTATCAATAGAAAAGTCTATGATAAATAACATGCAGGATTTCAACCATCAAGTTATCAAGTTTGCTCAGCTGACGAACAGAAGAATGGATTTCTTGTTCAAATAAGATCGTGTCGTCTCCCCCATAGTAATTAAATTTGTAGCAGCAGAGTGCTTTTTGTATGTTTATATGTTTATCAGGCTAGTGCCCAGCCCTAAATTCAGTAAAGCGCAATTTGCATGTAATATCGTTTGGTACACACGATGCAGAACTTGATCTAACACTTCAAATTTATAACTCAGTGATAATGATACGATAATAATTACATTTATACTGTTTAGTCTAACACTAAAAAACACGGTGATGAGAATAATTTAGTCATTCACGAATGGCACGTTAAATCTCTAACGACTCGTATTGAAAGTTGGCTTATGTGTCCACTGAGTTTTGTTGTGCAATATATGTTGCCTACTTGGTTTAGAAAACTTTGACAGTGTCACTTTGCCGTGAGTGCTTACATTAAACCGAACACTTTGTCTCAACTACAGTATGAGTTGCAGCTGCTAACAGCTGTTTCAGCACCCTTCCAACCCAGACGGCCTGCCATAATGATTGGGCTTCAAAAACGGTAACAGGTAGAATGCATTTTTTTATTTCTGTTCTTCTCATATTCTCAGATCTGTTTTTACAATAAATACTCTTTTACGTGTCGTATGCTGTTCACACATATATTTTTACATATTTGAGGAGCTAAAACAACTATGGAGTGAATATCTAATGCAATTACTAGCATTTGTTTGAAGTCATTACTTCATCAGAAATTTCACGAATATTTATTTGTATGTAAAAAAAACGAAAATTGCATAACTTAAAAAAATAAGAGTAATTTTTTTGCAGCCGGTTATATCTTACTCAGATGGGTAGAGATTCTGAAACAGGTTTCTGTAAGAATTGCATCAACATATGCCTGGAGTTAGAACAGAAAATTATCAGAAAAAAAATTGTATCCTAAAAACAACTGAATATTTTTACCAGCTGTATATTCAATGTTTAGATACGAAAACTGCTTAAATGGCACCATTTTGCACCATTTTCCTTGGGAGGACCCCCGAACACTCCCTCCACCCTTTTATTGGCCCGTTAAGGGGAAGGAGAGCACATGTGTGTGAAAACCCATTATTTCACATCACCAGCCGCTACTGGCGACCGTACTGACACGATACAACATGTTATTGTATAAACAGTTCCCGAGTGAGTAAATCCACCAGTTCCAGAGTCCACCAGTTCGTGTCTATAGAAGAAGCAGATGTCCACTCCGGTGTCCCAGTTCCTTATTCAACAAGTTAATAAGGCAGGTATGTAAATAATTCTACAATCATCAACAACAGTTGCAAGATATTTGTTTCAACAGACATCACTACATTGCAGTCAAGATTTGGTATGAATTTAAATGATGTGAGATATGTTAGGATAACAAATGTGTGTTTTTTTGTGTGTAATTTATTTCTAAAAGATTTAGGTTATAAGTATAATTCAATATGGCTAGGGAAACACAGAACCAGATAGAAGCAAATACGATCTTACAGTTTGTAACCGATAAATTTGACGAACATGAAATTAAGCAAATAATCATATTTGACGAAAGGATAATGATATTTCGACAGTTCGCAGAAAAATTGGATAGACAGGGAACTGAATTATAGCAGCAAATAGTGACTGGGAACAGAATTCACAATGCAGTGGAGTAGCACACAAAATGTTTGGCAGACTGGTCATTAGAATTAAAAAGTTATGAGGTTAGGAAGGACTGCACAACAGAGGTAAAGCAAATTGTAGTTCGACAATTAATTAGAATTGTAGGAGTTATTGCAAAGTGCAAGGAGAGTTATTGCAAAGTGCAAGGAGAGTTATTGCAAAGTGCAAGGAGAGTAATTTATAAAAATATATGTTAGGTAAAAATTATGTAAGGGACGTGGATGTTGGATGTAATAAGTATGAAAGTGACTTGGTTCAAGTAGTAAACGAGCATAGATCGCTGAGACAAAGTAGGCCCTAGTACAGTTTTGAAGGAAGTGGAATTAAATGTTGCGCAGATTCTAAACTAAACATAAATACAGTCTAAGTAAGGAAATGTCAGGTATTGGGAAGGGGGGGGGGGGGAACAAATTCATTGCTGAGAATTGAAATTGAAATTTGAATCGGAGGTTCGATTTTACCATTCAGAGGTTATGTGGTCACAGGCAGAGGTTAGGTTGAGTGATGGACAGGAAGTGGATGAGTCTTGGGAGACTGGGGGGTATTCTTGGGTGCAACATTGCAATCTCTGGCATGAGAGTAATGTTGTGTTGCAAAGTAGAGGTGAGAAAGCCGAATGGAAACAAGTAAAGAAGACTTGTAATGAGGAAACGAGAGAGGAAAAAAGGTGGTTAAAGGTGAGACTGTTGGAAATGGTAAAATAGTAAGAAACAGTGGTAGGAACGCTGTAAGACAGAGAGGAAGGATAATACGAGACAGTAGGAGAGTGTTGTGTAGGAGAGAAAGAAAGATAATTGCAGTGGCAAACTGACTGCAATGTAGGTTAAGGAAATACTTTAGTATGTTTTTGTGTGTACATTTCAAGGTATAGTTTTAAGATGTTTGTATGTCTAATTTTAATGTATTTTTTTGCCCGAATGAGAGAATAATTATAAATAGTAAGGTTTTTAATTTTTAGATTAACATTATTGAAATAAGAAAACAAAGTTACTGTAAGTTATGTACATCCATGAGGTTTGCAAGTGTAAGCAAATGAGTTGAAGCGTTGGAATAGGCAACAAGCAGGCATAGGACACTGTTAAAGTTAGTGGAGATCATAGTTTGCAAGGCAGGACATGTTAAAGTTAGTGGAGATTATTGTTTGCAAGGCAGCACATGTTTAATTTTTTATACAATTTATGACTATAAAAAGTAATTTTTAGGATTTTCTCTTTGATATATACATATGAGTCCCAGTGTACCATTGTATGGGAATAGTGTGTAAGAAGAAGAGGTCTGGAGAGTAATTAAATTTAAAGAATATAGTGATTTAGGAATTGAGTAGCTAATGGACACACAAGAATTCTTTAGTAAATGGTGAGGTTAAGAGAAATGCCTAGTGTGACTTGTAGTCATGTAGTAATAAGTGCAAATTTTCAACAAAGTTGTCACGTATTTAAATTCAGAATGAACTGTTAATTTTCTATATTGAAGGGTACATAGAGTGGCATATATATATATATATATATATATATATATATACACACACACACACACACAACATTTTTCTTTTGATTGAAAACATTCCTTACACCTTACTGTTGTTTTGCACTCTCCTCCTACTCTCTTACCTTACGCTACACATAACACATACATACAGGCTATAGTTGCCTCGATTACTTTATTCCCTTTAAGGGTGTTAACCCTAAATGATCCTGGTATGGCCAAAGTGGTGAAAAACAACAGTAAGGTGTAAGGAATGTTTTCAATCAAAAGAAAAATGTTGAGTGTTGTGCAAATTTCTTAAAGGTGATAAGTGGAAACAAGGGTATGTAAGTGTCAAGTGTTTATATGTAGGTTTAATGATGTTTGTACTAGTATTAGGATTAAGAACTCATGTTTACTAAGTGGACATTGATGTTAATGTTTTATAATCTTATGATAACATTGATTTTGAAGTTTTGATGATGTATTGTTTGCTTGCTTGCGTAAAGGGTTAGATGGATAAGTGAATGGAATGATGTGAAAATGTGCTGTGTATATGCTCTGTTTAATTATGAAGTTGATTATATGTATCAAGAAAGTACTGACCATCAACCATGAATATTTGTTCCAATTTTCATATTTAACACCAATTACGCCATGAGTTAAAACATTTTGAAATTTAATTTAGTGCAACATTCTGGTAAGTAAATCAACCTTGTGACATAATGGTTTTGTGAATTAAAAGTATTTCTGTGATGAATTTAAATATATTCAATACACTTATCTTACCTTTGAATATATGTTTGTACTTTAATGTCTTGTGCTTAAGTTAATGATGTATTGTTGTTTTGTAGCTGCTCCATAGAGATATTGTATTCTTAAGTGACAGGTACTTTTGTGTTTTCTGGAGTGTGATGTAATTGTATTTGTATTTTGCAGGGTTCTTCTAAATTGTGTATGTAATAACAAGGTCACAGTAGTCTACAGCTTCGACACTTTTAAGATAGGTTTTGATTTGGCAAAGCTCTCTTCAAAATTTTTCCCAAATCAAGGGGATAATGTAGCATTGCAGTTTATATACATTTTAATAACTTTTATAATTAAATTTTTAATTTAACTTTTAGTTAAAATCACCAGTTTCGTTTGTCAGTGAGTGTAATAAACTAAATGTTTCCTTTCATACCACATGTAGAAGGGCTTTATCAGTTTTAATATGGGGTTGTATTTAAATTGTTACCTGTATTATGTGGCACTTTCGAATTCTCAAGATCGAGAGCGAGGTGACGCAACTTTTGAGATTAAGTTTCCCCCCCCCCCCCCAATATCTGTTAATTTTTCCATACCATCAGCAGTTTTTATTTTGAAGCCTGCACAGTGATGTAATTTTCAGCCAATAGGAGGTCGCGAGTCCCGGCCAAATGCTAGTTTTAGATTCGTTTCGAAGAGAGGGGAGAGCTGCACGTGGCGAGCTGTGGGCCACTCGCTCTGGACTCGTCCGCAGAATATTGTCGACCTTTGAGGAGAATGCACATACTATGAACTAACTGTAAATAGGTAGGCAGCATGGCTGCCAACGTTTTCGGATAATTACTGTGAAGTTGTGAACCTGCAAGTATTGTGTGAGAGAGAACAGTTGTCGTTTTGTGTCGGTACGAGTTAGACCTTCAATAATAAACTTGATCATAATCCGAAACGGAACAATTAATTTTTTCGTTAGAACCATGGTAACAACAATCATGTAAGTAAACAGACTGAACAAATCCGAACATGTAGCGAAACGGGCGATGCCACATTAATGCCGCCTGAATGTGTAGCTGACTTGTGCCATGCTACAAGTTGTTTACATAATGTTACGCTATCTGCCAACAATCGCTCAATAAACAACAATGTATTTCAGATATTTAATGTAAAAGAAATAATATTTGTTTTCATCATTCATGTATATTTTTGCAAATTATGTAGAGTAAAATTTATGACCCCATGATAATAAAAAAAACATTTTATGAACCATTTACTTGCATATATCTGTTTTAGTTTTAAAATATTTATTCAGTGAGACTAAAATTGCCTATACAGTTGGTTTTTTCAGGATATTGTTTGATTCTATAATTTGTAGTTTTAAAAATTGTTAGGTACCTGCGTACAACTAAAATATTATGGGACATTTTAATAAATTTTGCTGTTCATAAATTTTTGTTAACATAAGAAATTGAAATAAGTTTTTTCATATTGTTTATTTTGTAAGGCTTCTTAAAAATGTTCTGTCATTTATATTTTAAGCAGCTTTATTCAAATTGAGAATTCTACCAATGTTTTCTTGTGATAACTCTATATTAAATGACATTTGAGGTCACAGATATATAGTGAAGTAAAGCTGCATGTTAATTTAATATTAATCTTGTTTATTGACAGGTAATTGCCGACCTTTTCCTTACCCTGGCAATATAGCTATATAATATAAATTGTGTAATACAAGGTGGTATTCTAGCAGGAACTCCACCAAGCACTTATGGATGGCTTCTTTCCAAGCTACGAAGTGGGGCCAGAGGCATTCCTTGCCGATTCTCCTCGGAATCTTCTAGAAACTGGCCAGTTTACCAAGGTTCCTTTCATAACAGGCGTCACATCAGCCGAGGGGAAAGTTACGCTGTTCCGTAAGTACAAAAATAAGCTCCAAACACGCTCATTTTAAGCCCATTTCATTTATATTGTATGTACATTCACATACTCAGCTGATATAAAGACTTTAGTAATATTTTTAGCTCATAATATAATATAAATTGTGCATGCTTATAAGGTCCATTGTGAAGCTATACATTTTTTCACACACTCTGGGCCCTACAAGAGGTAGTTTTCGTTATTTTACATTTTACAGTGCCTTTCATTATTTTAATTTTCCTCCCAATTATGTTAATTTCAGTGCCTTTAGGATAGTTAATTTTTTTATAAATATATCTCTTTTCTGCTAATTGCTATGGTTTTTGGCTTTTGACTTTTTCAAATACACCCTCTAGACTCGTATTCCTCTGCAAGCCACAAGTTACTGTCAACATCTGTAGGTTATTCAACCTAACTTCGAGGTCCACCACGTTTATTTTCCAATGTTAAAACATATTTTTTACAACTGGGGTGTTCAGAAACACTTATATCTATAAAATTCCAATATTTTTGTGTATGCTCCATGTATCATGTTAGGGTAACCAAACGATGTTCAAATGTCTGCGATTCTCTTTAGTGCTATCTTTCTCCAGCTTAACAGATATTATTATTGGGTTTTGTATATAGTGTCTGCTTGAGAACCCTCTGCACATATTTCTATGTGCGACAGGAAAAACCAAATCAGATATGTACATCTAAGTATGTATATCTAATGACACGATGATATGGTTGTGTACTTTGCAGTTCTGAATAAGACAACAAATGAAATGGACTGAGGTTTGAGTGTTTGTTGATTCCTTCACAAGGACGTCCGTGTAAGCGAAACATGTATGTAAGTTATAAGAACACTGACCATCAAATCAGACACATTCTGTATATAAAACGCGGACAATCACACAAAGCATGAGGTTATCAATGGGTGTGGACGAAACTCTACCAGAATATTCTTTCAGCAATCCCTGAACAAACACATTATATCTTTTCGGAATGAGATCAGACCTAAGTAGACCATGTCTATGGGTCACCGAAATTTCTCGACTCAAGATGACCATGCACTAAAAAAAGAACATGTATCGAAAATATGCATCCGATTTTACAAGGCTATAGCTTTTACATGCATGCTCATAAAATCTTCGTGTCAATTTGAAAATATGTATTAGAATACAAAATTTTTAATTGTATTTTCACAAATGTTGAATATGCCCTCCAGCGGACGCACGGGATACATCAAACAGTAGTCAAACTCGTCCCATACTCGTGCGAGCATGTCAAGTGTTACGGCAGGCACTGCTGGTGCTATATGGCGTCCCAGTTCGCCCACAGTTGTTGGAGATGGGAGGCACGTAGATGGAGTCTTTCACAAACCCCCACAAGAAAAAATCACATACTCTGAGATTAGCGACCGTGGAGGCCAGTGGTGCAATGAGCGATCCGTTAGCCCTCACGGCCGACCCATCGTTCAGAAAGTTCATTGTTGACAAATTCTCTGACATGCAGGTGCCAGTGTACTGGTGCTCCGTCCTGTTGAAAAACGACATTATCGGAATGTGCTCGCAATGGTCGAAGCTATCAGATTTCCAACATACCGAGATATGACATTCCCGTAACAGCGTTTTCCGCAAAAAATAATGGACTGTACACCTCCTCTCGGGAAATGGTGCAAAACACATTCAGCTTTGGAGAGTCTTTTTCACGCTCGGCTATGGTATCTGGAATCTGTGCTCCCCATATTCGTACGTTGTGGCGGTGCCCTTTTCCACTTAAATGGAACGTGGCCTCATCGCTGAATGTCAAACGAGAACTAAAGATTTCATTGTCTATCTCCATGCCCAAAATTAATTCACAAAACTCAAGACGCCGTTGTTTATCACCATAACGAAGGGCTTGTAACACTTGAATACTGTATGGTTTGAAAAACAATCGTCGCCACAAAACACAATAGTCAGTCATATAGGAGATGGCCGGCTCTCGGCTGCCACGGCGAGTGGAGTTATGTGGACTCCGTACAAAACTCTGCCGGATGCGCTCTACATCTTGTTCAAGCACACGGGGGCCACCTGTGGACTTCCCCTTGCATAAACAGTTGGCCTCTTGAAGCTGCTCGTGCCACCATCGGATGCTCTGCGCAGTAGGATGTGCAGTACCATACTGTTTGTGAATACCATGCTGCACAGTTATAACTGACACACAGTTATTGAAACGGAGAACGCAAAACGCTTTTTTTTTATGTGTTACCACCATCCCGACGCTTACTGAACGAGCGTGCTAGCAGCACTTGCTGTAGCGCCACCAGCGCGACACCTACCGGCAACCAAGTGAACCGGCGATGTGCAACATGCACAACTTTGCGTTTCGATGTGTATTTTACAATGCGACGGTGTCGCCGTCTGCCCTCTGCCTTACTGGCCGTACATCGTGGTGCGCTGGCCACTACTTGTGCCAACTCGGTTTCCCCTCCTCTGCCTTTCCCAATCCACCTATCCCTCTCCTGACCCGCAGCGAGCTATATTTTGTTAAGGCATTCTCGTTTGAAGCCTGGTGCTTGCTACTTCACTACTGCTCACAACTTCGTCGCTGTTTGGATGTCGCCTGCTAGCTTTGTAACCTGTAAGACATATTGACGAGCGACATGGAACTACGTTTTTCGATTTTTCTTGGGAGTTTATCACTCTTAACATAAAGTGCGGTAGAAGCTACAGAAAGTCACGAGCTACTAACGGTGAGTAACGGAAGTGGTGTTTGCAATGTTAATTTTCCTTATAGTAGATTGAGTGTTTATACTGGTGCAGCATAGGTTGACGGACAGTAGCTTCCGTATTTTCTAAATTTAGTTTCGGCTCGCCATTCCAAAATGTGCCTAGACCAACGTAATCCATAACTGCTGGCACGTCGTAGCTATGTGTTGGACTTTTCCTGTGTGTACAGCCCAGAGTAGGGCAGGTCAATTGCGCTATCTCTACTGCCGATGCACTTCGTATAGTGCAACAAGTAACTTATTTTAATCATGTGTCCTCTAATTTTTTTTACAACTTTGGAGCTTTTTTCAGGGCTTCAAGCTGCCTCCACTGGCATAAGGTATTTTTTCATTCATGGTTTTTAGTAATAATTTAATGTGTAGTTTTATACACCAGTGGCCTAAATTGTGCATAGTGTGTTGCCTGCTGGCACTGCGTACTTGCTTGTGGCTTAAACTCCAGTAATTTACATAATATAATAGAAATTAATCATTTAATTACTTTATTTTGCCTACTGTTTTTTAAATATTACGTGGTCAGATATTGTATGTTTAGTTTTGATGATCGGTCCGTAATAATGTGTATTGATGGTTAAATTCCTCATTGAAGGAAAGAATTGAATTCAGGCAGTGAGTGACTGCAAATTTTTTAAATTTTCAATTATTACTGATAACGAGTGAGTAATTGCGGCGATTCTTGCGGAGTACATTTGCTAAGGTGCTAGTTACTTTGTTTTGTTACAGCCTAATCAAGTTTTAACGAGCATGTCTTTCATTAATATTATCATGGCAAGAGGGTTAACTGTAGTCACGTTTATGTGGATTTTATGCTATGTATGAATGGCCTTGTTAATCGCCGTCAGCGAGAATGTGTTGGGTATGTGCTTGGACTGTGATTAATGTTGTTTAACGGCATTCACGAGATATTATAGCCCATTTTATTAATAGTTGTAAAGTATTTTTATAATACCCAGAAAGTATTTTTTTTATTGTGCTTTCCTGAGAAAGTTTTTATGCTGCACGTAAATGATTGTGTACTTTTAAAACTGCTTGTTCAAACTTTTCTACAAACGTACCTACCTGCCTTTGTATAATAAATCAGCCATGCTATTGAAGAGCATTGTGTAATTATTTGTGCTTTTGCACAACAATTTCCCGCCAGGTCCTATCTTCATTGATGTAAAAGTTATAATCATGTGAATTGCGATCATTCTCTTAGTTACACGCGAACGAAGTCGCGGGAACAGCTAAAATTTTAACCGGCTGTGGTAAATGAGGGCAGAGTTTTTATACCACAGATATCTATCATCCCAAATAACTATTCTTTCCAATTTAAAAAGCTTCAGTTCCCCATTAGTAAATGTTTCGCAATGACGATAAATCACAAGGTCAAAGTTTAGAGAAAGCCGGCATTGACCTGAGCCATAGTTGCTTTATGCACAGCCAGCTAGCTATACGTGGCTTACTCACGGGTTAGTAATTCTACAAACATAATAGATTTAACTGAAAGTAATAGAATAATAAATATAGTTTATAAACAGGCTTTGAGATAATTGAGATTTAAATTACAATGTTTCTACTAAGATATTAAAAGCATAAAAAAATAAAGATTTGTATATTATAATTTGTTTGATATAATTTTAGATAAATTGTTTATAAATAATTGTAAGTTAGACAATAATAAATAAACAAAAATTATTTAGAACAAATAAAATATTATTTATGATTTTTGAATATATATTTATATTTATATACATTAATTTTTCCATCTAAACATAAAAATGCATTTGTAAATTCTATGTGATTAATATTAATTTTTTTATTTTTATTAAAGAAATGATTAGATATGTATACATTTAGATTGAAACTATTCATGCCTTATTTCAATTTTCTACTTCTATTTTAAAAATATGTACACAACGCCTAAAGACTATGCAAACGAAGTAGTGGGCACAGAAAGTATTAAATATAACCACAGAAAAAAGAGAAGTGGGGAAAAAAATGTGCATGTTTAGAGCTCGTTCGGAACATTATTCTTAAGAGCTAGGCTAACTGTACAAGTATACATTTGTAGTTCGATATACGGGCTTTCATAATGTGTAATTTGTAGTTCGATATACTGGAAGTCATTTCAGCATCTTCCACGTAAGAAGTAGGGGCGTGGGGGTTTCACTGCACTTTTGATTAACTGGATTATCAATTTGATATCAAATTTATTGATTGGATTAATACGATCTTAAATAAATGAATAAAACTAATCTGCTATTATTAATCGGACTAATCTAATGGCATTTAAATTAAATCTAACGATGCAATTAATTTCATTGAATTAATCAATCTTTTTAAAACATTTTGTGTGACTTTATATAGTTTGGTGCAAAAGTGTGCTAAGGGACTTTATTTTATTATTTTTTTTGGATTGTTGTGGAGTGGCATAGTACAATCTCATCTGTGGAGCTCTGGTGTTGTACTGAGGTGTAATGTGTTGGGGAAGGGGTATATATTTGTTGAGGTTGGTGCAGATGTGTGCTAAGGGTCTTAAATTTTTTCTTTTTTTTTGGGTGGGAGCGTGATGTTAGGTTCTCACCATCGGAGTTCTGTTGTACTGAGGTGTGATGTGTTGGGTAAGGGTTGTATGTAGCTATCGTGTTATTTATTGAGTATTTCGTCTGGCAGTTGACTGAGGGATAAGACATGTGCAGCGATATCTGATTTTAGACTGAATCTATGGCGTACTTAATGAAATAATGAGGAAATACGTAATGAATTAAACGAAAACAGAGGTGAATACGATTTATGTCAGTTTCCTAACATATCCTGTATTTTAGTAATGACATGTCAGATTGTAACCTCATTAGATATGCGAAAGGTAGAAATAATTATTAAAGCAAAGCAAAGCAAATGAAATACGAAAAACTTACTTTCATGATGCAATTACCATGAGACAAATAAATTAAAATGAATTAAATCGATGACATTACACACGACAGAAGTACAAATCACAAAACATGTGACAAATTAATTAAAATTAATTAAATAGAATACGTCATACACAACAAAACTATAACGAATGGACCACAAAATATATATTAATATCGAAACAAAATATATTTCAAACAGTAGAATAAACTAAATAAGGGGTAACTCACTAAACAAATTAAAGAACCTATTTCCACGTCAATAACTGGTCCAGTTATCCTGGTGTAGTAAAGAAATGAAGTAACCAATTTAAAACACGTGCCAATATATAAATTAAACCGTACTAGACACACAAGTAACTCTCCTTCATCGCCTCTGAGTTCTATACTGTGTAGAATATACATGTACGTTGAATTAATTTAAAACACACCCCCTCGGCTGGGAGATCGCTGCGGAAATGAGTAGTGTATGACTTGCGACGAATTATAAGCTAGGCGAAGTTTTTAACATAGTGTGGTTGGGCGAAAACTGCTCGACATTTTGTGAATTCAATTGTTTATATTTCTTCTGTAAACTATTGATAGTACTAGAGATGACAAAAATAAAGATTTCCAAACTGAAGACAAAGTCGTGTTCTATATTATACCTATAACGAAGTCAAAACCATAGCCTACGTAAACGTTAAATGTTCCAAATGAAAATTAAAAGAAACTTGCCCCAATGCCACATTTTAAACTTTTAATACACAATTTTCACTTACATTATGTAACGTAGTTTTCCATTGCAAATAAATTTCCCTATCGTGAGTCTCAGTATAATTATGACGTAACTTAAAAATTGGAATATAATATAAAAACAATGTAACCAAAAGATTTTATTTAAACTTCCTGGAACAAAAAATGATAAAATTATTTAAAACTAATATTAAGTTACATTTAAGTATAATATAATCTATAATGCAGAAAACTGTTTTCAAGTATGTACAAAGAAATTAAATAAATAAAGATCTATCACTTAAATAACTCCACTAAACACAAAATGTTTGAAAAGAAAAATTTAACCAACGACAAATGTTAACTGCATTCCAAGTATAAACTTATTAACTCACAAACAATGTATCTACAAATGCAGTTTATTTGTCCGAATAATCTTAACACAACTTCCGTCGAAAACCTATCGCAGTGCGTACATGTCCAAGCTTACTAACAAAGTAATACCAACTAATTAAATTTTAACCAAACACAATAGCTTACTAGACATACCTGGACGTAACCCACATCCTCATTTGCTCTCAAATCTACACCAGCATATTTAAATAAAAAAACTAAAAAAAAACTGAAACTGACACAGATAACGAAAAATAAATGTTTTTTCCAAATAAATAACTCACTTGCATTAAAAACAATGGATCCATAAACTAACTTTCCTAGCAGGATAACAAATAATTTTTTTTACACAAATTCTGTTAAGTCTCTGAAGTCCGCCTTCGGAAATTCAATACACTTCTTAACACAACGGTAGTTGAAATCCTATGAACTCTCGTAGACCAATCTCAGAAATGCTCTTGACAATATAATCAATGCTTATAAAAATTATTTAAAATTTAAAATATTTAAAATTATTAACATGCATGAATAATAAATTGTTTCACCTATCACAAAAAAATGGTACGGAGAATATGAAAGTACACCCTTTTTTTTATCACCGGACCCATATCCTGTGTGTAGGACACACTACCCCCTGAGCGGTCAAGAGAAACTGGTCGAAAGTGCCACTAGGGAACACCCAGGTAGCTTTCATCCTATCTCACTTTTTTTGTTCCCCTCCCTCTTCAGCCCTGAAGCCCATCATGGTTGAAGGATCAATAACCCCTGTCCTTTGTCATGTAGACGTTTAGCAAAACATTGCTGCCTCACCCACAAATACTTCTTTCTGGCAAAAATATAACTTAAGAAATTAATCGCCTCGGAAAACCACATATTTATCCCCTAAATATGAATAATCACATTAAATTTTTTTTTTAAACTTAGACATTATAATATTACAAGGAAATAAAAGTAACGGATTACCGCTCAAACGCTAATCCAATGTAACGCTAATCCAATCAAACAAGCATAATGATTGCACAATCGATATTGCTAGATTCATTAAATTAAAAAACATAAAATATGTTTAAAAAAAAAATTATTTTGTTTAATAATTTTTACAAACAATGTATTAGAAACTTTTATGATCTTTATTCTTCACCCACGAGTCATGTGCTATTGAGTAGCCTTTCCATCGAACCAAAGACCTATCTTTTTTCCTTCTAATGATTTTATCGAACAAATATTCATTTGGAGAACTAACGTTTTGCAATTTGTGTTCGTAAAAACAGCCTTTTATAGGCTGTCCATCATAGGTTTCGAGTTAATACACTCTGGGATACGAATTTTTTAACTGAAATTATTTTTAATATTTCTTGAGACCAATTACCTGTATACTTTTCCTCAATGTTGGCTTTCTGCTGTGAGATTCGCATAAATTCACCAATTTTAAACTTTTGTTTTCTCTTGTCAAACACTATAACATTATTACATACAATTTTCATCAATCTATTGTCCGTAACCTTTTCAGGCACCATCTTGATAGCTCGATGATATCTCGAATTATAAAATTTAAGTATTTCAGGCAAAACATCCCTCCCCCCCCCCCAGTTGTAAGTCCTCTTCAATGTGAAATACTTGTACATTAACTGTTTGATCGATTTGTTTAATCGTTCCGCCACACTGGCTTTAAGGTCTAAATTTCGAGTTTATTTCCTGCAAAATGATCTTCATTGCATCTCTGACCTGTTTCCCAGTCTTGTTCTTGACAGGTATACCCCAACCATATTTCGAATAAACGTCTATTACGGTTAAAATATATTTATATCCCTTATTGTATTTCGAAAGTAATGTTATTTCACACAAATCGGCTTGAAAGAGACCATTTAAACCATGTGTTATAACTCTTCTTCTAGGAAACCTGATCCTTACAGGGGTGTGAAGTTATTGAGCGATTTTACTGAACTTCATTAGTAATATAACCGTCTTCTGTCAGCTCTTCAATAATAGAAACAATTTCTCATTACTCTGTAAATCATTACTAATATTGGTTAAAGTGTTTGCAAATACACTTGTGTTTTTATAAACCTTATATTTCAAATCAACTAAATTTATTACCCTCTCTTGCATATTGGTCGATTGCGATTTAAATACGTGTAGCATAATGGTGCTTAATTCTTCCATGTAATGCATATTTGCCGCATCAGTATCTTTCACAGCCATATTCACATTACGAAATATATGTACATTCAAATCACAATTCCCGTCGCAATTTATGGTTAAACAGGTATTGTAATGATTGTGTTTATACCACTATGTCCAAAGTTTGAAATACTCATTATTCTTGCTTGGGAAGTAACAAAACTTTCAAATCCAGACCTATATCTGCCTTTATATATGGGAAGCGTTGGTATAATCATCAGAAAACCATTCTTGTTTTTCCAATAGTAAATACAAATATCTTTAAACTTAGTAAATGTCATATATCCCAAAACATGTTCATTGTAAATATGTTATAGATTCATATTGCCTATTTTAAACACAATTATCATACTTTCATTATCGTGCATATTATGTTTTGGAATATGTGCGTAACTTTGTGATGGATAAAAAACAATCAACAGTTGAATGCCTACAATAACTAAAATATTGCTGTATTTCACCCTCGGGTTCGCACCAAACATCGTCAAATATAAATAGGGAATTACGTAATGCTTCATTCGGAGGCACGATATCTACTTTATTAGTAAAAGTGAAATATCGCATACCTTCAATTAACGACAAAATGGTCGCTAATCATTGATATTTCTCTTGTCTTGTTTTAGAAAACACATATACATTTGCAAAATTAAAACCATTTGAATGTTCCAAAGGCCACAAAATAACACAAGTTTTTCCACATGAAGAAGGATCACTTATTATACAAAGTATATTTGGAGGTAAAAGAATTCCATGTTTCTATTCAATTCGTTTTCTTTTGTATTTACAGTTACCAGAAGATATACATTTTGTTTTATAACCTTCATTTTATACACAGTATTACGTAACATAATAATGTAAAACTATAAATGCGGATCTATATATAGGTTCGCATTGAGTTGAAAATAATGGTTCGTATTAACATATCAAAAAAGGATACTGTGTATTGAATACATTTATTAATAAACTACCATATGAATCGCATTTACCGAAATACTATTATTGCGGGCCTGGAACTAAGCTTGCAAAATGTCTGGAACAGAACGATCAAGCAATAAAGTCTTTGGATAATGCTTGTAATAAACACGACATAGTTTACGATTGAACAAACTATTTGAAACAAAGGCATATAGCAGATATTATTCTAGCCGATGAAGCAGCTAATATAAGGAATAATCCATCCACATGAACAGGCGAAAAGCTCGGTACTTGGGTTGGGGATAAAGTGATGAGAGCAAAGGTGAAAAGAGGCATGGGCATCGAACGCAAGACAAAATGGAAAATCAAGAAAATTGTGTTAGTTCCTCTCCATTTTCCAGCATTAACAGCTCTTGGTTCGCTGCTTGGTGGAGTTTCGAAAATCAGTAGAACAGTTAAATCAAATTGTAAAGGAATGTATTTGAAAACATATAAAGTCGGGCAAGGAGGAAAAACCTCCAAACGAGGGAAAAACACAGAAATTCCTAAATAGTATTCCAAAACGTTCACTTATCTACAAAGACATTCTCGTAAATGGAAAAAAAAAAAAAAAAAAAAAACTGGATATTTCCTATTTCCGAGGTGTGTATATGAGAGACGATTTACCAATGAAAACAAACCTTCGTGAATGTATGATAGTTAATTTATATTCGAAACAAAACGAAGGAACACAATGGGTAGCAATAATAAAAAATATAAATCAATTGTTGTATTACGACAGTTTCGGTGATTTACGTCCTCCAAATGAAATACGTAATTATTTTAAAAACATGTAATTAAGATACAATTACTAAACATAACAATTACCAAATACAGTTAATTTTGGATATATGTGGTAATTCGTCGCAATTGTGTGTGTTATATTTCCCAGCGTTGGAGTTAGATCGATAATGGTAAATAAGTCTAATCGAATTTGTCACTTACAACAGAATACCAAACATTGATATTCACAACCGACTCAGAAATATTCATTAAAGCGGCATTACCTAAATATGTACATTTCCAATTACGTGGAAATCCGAATACGTTAACTATTGCAATGTACAGTAACATCGATATCTATTTCATGGAAGACAGTACAATTACAAATATGTTAGGCTACAAATGGAGAGTCTATCCCGCTAATGAATTGCACGAATCATCAAAACAGGTTAATATAGTGTCGGTAAATATATGTCGTATACATTTTAATATTGTGGGCTGCACGTATTTGAATGGGAAACCGACAAATACACTACATGAATTCACATGTGCAGTGGCTCCAGAATATAAAATAATTGAAAACCGAATTCATTGATATAACTTCCAGTAATAGTGAATCGGGTTTATGAAACAGTTGTTAGAATTGTCGATCAAGATGGTAAACTGATTAATTTTAGAATTTTAAGAAATTATTGTTCATTTACATTTAAAAAGTGCTATATAAACAGATGTGTTCCATGTGCATTGAAATCATAATGGGTATTGTGTATTGTAGTCAATACAGACTTAAAGTAGGCGGTTCTTTTCAGAACTATGTCACTAAGGAATGTATTTCGAAGTATGTAACTATAAAAAGACGTAAACGCAAGCATAAATCGCTTACTTCAAATAAACTACACGTGAAGTTAATACCAGGTAATGAATTGTTTTGAAAGAATTAAGATATACGGTTAATAGAAATGGAACACATACTTAATTTTGAAGAAACAATAAGCTATGAAGATGCAGTATTCAATACTGAAATACGTGTATATGAACCATTCCGAGCAGGTCCGTACACATTTCCATCGGAAATATGGATTTCAATAAAAAACCCTGATATTTACACTTTAGAGTCGAAATTAATTTGAAGGTTTAGAGGAACAATTAAAAAGACATCTAATGAAAGTAATCATGTAACTACAAAAATAGTAAGAAATGGAATACTTAATTTAATGTATAGAATTGCGTATCTGCTCAATTGGTGTTGAAATAGATCAAACAAGAGATGTTGGAAATACTTCCACGATAAAGAATTATCTATACTGGGCTTATGGCTGGGTGGAGTAATGCTAGTGATTATTCACTACAAATAAACCCAGGCGGAAAATAAAAAGTTGTTATACCGCTAAGTATGGTACTTGGCTTTGATAAAGACTAAAAACACGTAATATCAAATGCTAAACAAGAAATAATTGTTCTATTCGGTAATACACATTTGAATGCTATATACATTACGGCTAATAACAAGGGAGGTGTAACATTTGAATTTTAATAGTGTCGAATGCTTGATGCAATATATTAAAATTAACACCCGCGAACGTGTGAAGTTTTTTAAAAATATATCGAAAAAGGGAAGAATCTAGATATGGCTTTCAGATCATGAGGTTTGGAGGTTTTATCCAACACTACCAACATCACAAAAATAGTGTGGAGTGTGAAATCAAGTTTTTTGTCCAAAATGCCAAGATATGTTGTCATTTGTTTTCAAACAAACTGACAAAAAAATTTTAAAGCAGATAGATTATTATTTGATAATTTGATATGGAAAATATTAAACTATATATAAATGGTCAAGCTTATCCCTAATTTGATATAAATACTGACTTTAGAAATGGGAAATTCTTTTTTTGCTACTATATGTACTCAAAGTTTCAGGAAACGTATTATAACAAAATCAGTTCACTGATACTAGAACCCGAAGCATTTAAATCCAGAAGAAAGTTATTTGTATTTGATATAAGAAAACAAAACGACACCATAAGCAATAATGTCATTCATTTACAAATTGAAATAATTGCAAATACACCCATTCCAGAATATCTGCAATCTTCCGCTTTGATAATTCACGATTGATTAGCAAGTTATAATATAAGAGATAAGCTGGTGAAGATAATGACTTGAGTCAGTAGACGACGGACCATGATTACGACGAAATGTTTTGCAATGTGCAGGGATTTCAATATCCAGATAAATTTATCATTAAAGAATTAGCTGTTAGAGATATGGAAGCACACACACCCGTATTCAGCTTCAAATCACCATTCGACTGGAAATATCTAACTCCCAGATACAAGAAAACTATTAGATGGGTTACCAAGCACCTACATGGTTTAAAATGGGAGAGTGAATCTATGGAACATGAGAATATAGACGATATTTGCAAGAACAACTTAAATAATTGTGAAAAATATGTAGGTGGAGCCGAGCAAAAACATATTTTAGAAAGTGTGTGGAGTAGGAAAGTAACAGATATTCAAAAAGAATGCAAGTATCCATCATCACACCACTACGTAAAACATATGGATATAAATCTTCGTTATTCTCTGCAGAATAAAACTCTAAATTAATGTTAACTTGGGCAATGATGACTGACTGGCGTAAAGTAGATGATGATGGTTCTCCTTCTGAGTGCCCCGTAGATATTATACGAGTAATATGGTACTATTTGGGATGAGAGAACATTGTGACCTAACGAGTGAAATTTAGTATAAAAAACTTGTTTAGTTTTAAAAAACAAATATTTCGTAAGGATGAATCGAGAAGACAACGAATTCACATCCTCATGTATATAGAAATCATAGTTTTAATTGAATATCAGCAAGTTATTTGCACATTGGAGTAAACCATTTAGAGCTTGTTTCGGAAAGAAATAATTAGTGTAACAGCCGGTACTTACTGGTGCTATGATTGTACATTTTGCTTGTGTACATTTTGAATCAATTTGTGTAAAAAATGATGTGTATAATTTTGGACCAACCTGTACTAGTATATATTTTGAAACGGTTTTCTAACACGTGTATATATTTTTGTAACATCCTCTACTTGCTTGTGTGCATTTTGAAACATACAAATTTGTATAAAAAATTATTTGCTAATTTTTGGACAAACCTGCACTTGTATATATTTTTTAAACAACTTGTCAATAAACTTGTTTTAAAATGATTCCTTTCGTACATTTATTTGACCTCACCTCTTAAAAAAGTGTGAAATGAAAATATGTTTTTCTAAGAAAGGAAAAATATTATTTTTGGTTAATAAAGATAGATTCTTAAAAAAAAAAAAAAAAAAAAAAGTTTGGTTTCTATCAAAAAAAGACAGAGATGCTTTAGCCTAAATGAATAGCAAGAAATATTTCCCATGAAACTCTGTTAGCTGATGAATTTATACTCGATTCGAACTGATAAACTTATAGAATTTGCAAATATCTCGAGACTTGCAAAAACCATTACGGTTAGAGGTGTGCCACCTTAATAGTGTTACCACCCCTTGGCCAGACTTACAAATTGTTCAGGTTTAACTTCAATGACTTTCTATTGTTACCAACCACAAAACTGAGATCACAGAGTGTGCACGCCTGAGTCCAACGACCCTCTCCAGAAACACTTTAGCTTCACAATACCCTGGAAACATCTCAAGCATAGCTTTTCATGAAACACTTTAGCTTCACAATACCCTGGAAATATCTCGAGCATAGCTTTTCATGAAACAGGCGGACAGGAACCCCGGACCACCCTGCTAATGGCCAGGTCATCGTATTAACCATTGATCATACTAAGGCGAAAATGTCTTCCTACGTGATCGCAAACTCTCTAGCAATGTATATTTTTATTAATTAATTATTAACACTTCCCACTCTCCAATACAGTCTTAACAACCTACAACACAGTATAAAGGTTTTAATGCATTACATTTAAAAACACTTCAAATATAAATTCACTAAATGTTTCACTTACTCTATATCAAAACATATACAAACTTAGTTGAAAATATAGTATAGCTTATTAAAGAGGTTATATTCCACATAAATACCAACCTTTACAAAAAAATGTAAAAATGTCTTCTTCTTTTTTATATATCCCATATTTTTAGTAGTAATAATCGAGAAGGAGTTAAAAACTGTTAAAAATGTTTTAATATTTCTTAAGACCAATTACCTGTATACTTTTCCTCAATGTTGGCTTTCTGCTTTGAGATTCGCATAAATTCACCAATTTTAAACTTTTGTTTTCTCTTGTCAAACACTATAACATTATTACATACAATTTTCATCAATCTAATAAAAACAATAAATTTGAGTAATCAAATAAAAACTCGTCTACCGATTTTCGGTAGACGAGTTTTTATTTGATTACTCAAACACGGCTAGAATTTTAACCACAGTGAAAACATGCTCGTATACAGTAACGGAAGAAATTTTTGCAAATGTTCAGCGCAAATATGGTTTTCAAAATACGTATTAAAATAACGGGAACTTATTTGCTTAAATTATTTCATGACAAATTTATTGAAGTCGATAAGGTTAGAAGTAAAGATAAATTTATATTGAGTTTAATGTTTACAGATATATTGCGGCGATGTCTTAACATTACGAAACGTAACAGTTCATGTTATTAAACAGTAATTAAGTAATTGAAACCTTTTCAAAAGAATAAATAACAGCATTTTCTTTGAACAAAATTACTATTCTTAGAAATCAGTACAGGTGGAATATCGCAAACCATGAAAGTTCTTTTTTTTTTTCTTTACTAATTATACTACTACTTTATTTTCTCTGAAAATCCACGCCATATAAATCATATATCACTTTATTGGTAATGAACCATAATTTATTTTGTTATTAAATCAAATGGGAGGGAGAGGCTTTCTGGTTGGTGGGATGGGTGCCGCTTCCTAAATGTTTACCTGAGAATCTGACATTTTTATAAATAGAGGTTTAGCCTGTACACCCCCTTCCACTGTTTCCACAAGTTCGTCTGTGCGGTTTGCATAACGATGTCGTGTTTCTACGAAGATTATTTCTTGGATTATCTAGTCAAGCTCTGGAAAATGAAATCATAAATTTTTACATGGATAATTTGAATGACAATATGGATACCCCAGATTCTTTAATAACAAATTTGTTGGATTCTTCGGAGGAGGAGATCATTCCCACAGAAGCAACTTCAACTGTGTTTTCAATACCCTCCTTAGGGCCAACGCTGCCTGCAGCTCTCACATTGGTTCCAGCTTCTATGCTGCTTCCAGTCTCGACGCCGCTTCTAGCTCCCACGCTGCTTCCAGCCTCGACGCCGCCTCCAGTCTCGATGCCGCTTCCAACCTCGACGCCACCTTCAGTTCCCGCTCCAGCTTCTACTCCTTTTCTATTCTCGATGCCGCTTCCAGCTCCCACGCCGGCATCAGCCTCGATGCCGCCTCTAATCTCGATGCTGCCTCCACCTTCCATGCCGTTTTCAACATGCTCGACACCATCTTCAACATGCTTGATGTCGTCTTCAACAAGCTCGATGTTATCCTTCTCACAACAAGCTATAAATCTAATACTCCAAACACCAGAGGCGAAAAAGATGATGCTGCAAACTCTTAGACTTGATGGTTGTCCCTATACTTGATGCGTGGTTAGAGGTTTATAACAATTATACATTTATTGAGTTGGAAGAATTTTTAAATTAAAATTCTTGTCCTTTACCTGCTCCAACCTTATCTTCCCCAAAACTGATATCATGGGAATCAACATAACGAAATTTAATTTCCCCTTTTCCTCCTTTGTTTTTGGCTTCACCTCAACAAATTAGATATAGTTATATCTTGTCACCGATATCACCTGCATAACCTCCACCACCACCTGTTGCTCCTCTAAAGAGATGTAATTTGAGTTTAAGTCTTGTCTCCAACCGAAAATTGTAATGACGTTTTCCGTTGGAAATTTAATGTTTTAAGGTTTTTTCATATGTTGTAGGGATTAATGATTTTTTTTTCAGATTTAGCATGATTTGATTTTTCAGGATAAGATGATTTCTGATCTAACATGATGAACTATTTTTTGTTATTTCTGACATAATATGTTGTGAGGTTTTTAATTATTTCAGACTTAACATACTAAACAATTTTAAAAGTTTTAAATGATTTTCGGTCGTAATATGGTGAAAAGTTTTTACAGTTTTGAGGTTTTTAATGATTTCTGATGTAACATGGCGAATCATTTTAAAAGTTTTTAGTGATTTTCAGTCGTAATATGGTGAAAAGTTTTTCATGATTTTCATGTCATAAGATGATGTGATGCTTTTACAATTTTAGAGTTTTTAATGATTTCTGATATAATATGATGAAAAGTTTTCAAAGTTTTTTTGAATGATTTTCAGTTGTAACTTGGTGAAAACTTTCCACAGTTTTAAAGTTTCTAATTATTTTCAGTCGTAACATGGTGAAAAGTTTTTTACAGTTTTAAAGATTTTAATGATTTCTGATGGGAAATGGGGAAATGTTTTCAAAGTTTTTAATGATTTTCAGTGATAAAATGGAATTTTTTTTTACAGTTTTAAAGTTTTTAATTGTTTTCATGGCATAAGAAAATGTGATGTTTCTACTATTTAAAATGTTTTAATGACTTCTGATGTAACTTGGTGAAAAGTTTTGGTTTTTTAAAATTATTTTCATGTCATAAGATGATGTGATGTTCTTACAATTTTAAAGTTTTTAATTATTTTCAGCCGTAACAAGGTGAAAAGTTTTTACGGTTTTAAAGTTTTTAATGATTTCTGATGTAAAATGGTGAAAAGTTTTCAAATTTTTAAAAATATTATTCATGTCTTAAAATGATGATATATTATTTTACAGTTTTAAAGTTTTAACGATTTGAGCCTTAACATGATGTTTACATAGTCTTTTTTTATGTGTGTGATTTTAAAATTATTTTGATAAAATAATTAATTTTTAAGAAATTTCTTTAAAACAAGTGGTTATTAAGATGGAATTTTATGCATCCTAAAATAAACATTCGTAATGATTTGTTTCTGTATGTTTTGGAAATAAAAATATATCAATGTGAATATAAATTAAATATCTTTTGTTTTATTTAATCATTCTTTAATTTCTAACATTATTTTATTTCATAATATGTTTACACTATTAAACTTTGTATGACTGTGAATGATGAAGTAATACTTGCAATACTATAAAGAAATTATTTTACAATATGTTTAAAACTTTTTTGTTTATGGAGTTCTTTTAAAAACCAACATTTAATATTCCTGCAGAGAACTTAAAAAAATATTGGTAAGTCTGAAAGTTTTCTTGCTGATAGTGATGACAAAGAACTCAAGCTTTGTCCTTCAAAGCCATTATCCTCAGGTAGCAGTTGTCGGGGTGTCGTTACCCTGCATAAGAAATCCAAGTTTCTTGTGTAGAGGCCCACTTCCTTGTTCGTGAGAGAGAAACATGTTTATTTATTCACATCATTCAATTACGATTTTTTTTAATGCATAGCAGAAAAGTAAAAAAATTACAACAAAATTGGAACAAATTATTACTTAATATAAAAGGATAAACGTTAATGAGATTGTATTATGTTTTCCTATATGATGGTTTTACCAAAAATCTTGTATGGGAACTTTGGTTATAACTTTAATTTGAGAGAACTCTACGCGCAAAATATGTACTTTTCTCTGCTAGCCATAAATATTTAAAAGTTTGAATATGTATGTTTTCCATAATTCAAACATAGTAGTTATGTATCTCTTACTCTGAATAATATGTATTTTGAAAAATGTGTTATTTCAATACTTAAATAATATAAAAAAAGTATTTTAACTCGCATAAGATTTATTTAGTGAAAATATCTCTTGTATTCGTCTTGTACAAAATTATTCATAGCTTCCTGGATTTCTGTGGAATTTTTAAAATTAATAAGTTTACTGAAAATACTTTAAACTTAAAATTAATAAGTTTAGTGAAAAATGGGATAATCTTTAACATAAAATTTCTCCTAAGTTACCAGATAAAAATTAATCTGCTGGAATTTGTTTTGGGATTAATGCAAATTCAAACTTAAATGTTATTGATGAAATAATAATTTTTTTTCAGCTGGACTTGTGTAAATTTATCTTTTGCTGCTAGTAAAGGTTTAAACAAGCAAGAGTCTGGGTTGGAGGCTATGGGTAAGGGTCAATGTTCCCAGACAGAGGGAGGTAGGCAGGACAAAGGCACTCTTTAGGGAGGAATGGGAGGGAGTTTTCTAATGATAGTTTCCAACCGCTGCCCAGGGCAAAGAGAAGCCATTTTAGTTTCGTCTCAGATCTCGCACGACATGGATGGATACTAACACAGTCTTCGTAGCAAATATTTCTTGAAATATTTTCTTTTTTCGGATATTTTATCCTTCATATAATTTTTTGCTATAGGTGCTACAATTTATTATTTACACCTGTTAACAATTTTACAGTTTTTTTCGTTTTATAAGTATTGATTATATTGTCAAGTGCATTTTTTAGGTCGGCCTAAGAGAGTGCATAGGATTTCAACTACCATTGTATTTAGAAGTGTGTTGAATATCCGAAGGCAGTCTCCCGAGACTTAGAGGAATTTGTGTTAAAAAAGCATTTATACTCATGCTAGGAAAGTTGGTTTGTGTATCTGTTGTTTTTAATGCAAGCGAGTAATTTACTTGGAAAAATGTATATTTTTCCCATTGAATGGAAATTGTGCATTAATAATTTAAAGCATGGCATTGGGGTAAGTTTTTTGTTATCTATGTTCTTTTTAGTTTTTTTTATTTCATTGAAACATTCTGGTGTAGATTTGAGAACCTATGAGGATGTGTGTGACAACCATGTAAGTTTTGTATGCTATGATGTTTGGTTAAAATTTAATTTATTATTATTTTGTTAGCAGGCTTGAATATGTACACACTGCAATAGGTTTTCGATGGAATTTGTGTTAAGATTATTCAGACCGATAAACTGGGTTTGTAGATACATCGTTTATGAGTTATTAATTTTATACTTGGAATGCGGTAAATATTTGTCCTTGGTGAAATTTTTCATTTGAAACATTTCGTGTTAAGTGAAGCTGTTTAAGTGGTAGATATTTATTTCATTTCTTTGTACGTAGTTGAAAAGAAGTTTTGTGCATTTGGATTATATTATATTTAAACGAAACTTAGTATTTATTTTTAATAAATTTATGCCTTTTCTTCGACGAAGTTTAATTCAAACTGCTTGGTTACATTGTGATTATTTGATACTCCAGTTGTTAATTTATGTCATTATCATACCGACACTCATGATAGGGAAATTTATTGGCAGCAGTGAACTACATTACATAATGCAAGTGAAAATTGTGTATTAAGAGTTTAAAATGTGGCATTGGGGTAAGTTTTTTAAAAATTTCATTTGAAACATTTAACGTTTATGTATGCTATGTTTTTTACTTCATTGCAGGTATAATTCGTAATGCAACTTTCTCTTTAGTTTGGAAATCTTTATTTTTACAGAAGAAATATATACTGGTGATTTCACAAAAGTCGAGCAGTTTCCGCCCAACAACACTCTGTTAAAAACTTCGCCTAGCTTATAATTCATCGCAAGTCATACCTACACTAGACTCATTTCTGCAGCGTTCTCCCAGCCGAGTGGACAAGTTTTAAATTCATTTAATGTACGTCTATATTTTACACAGTATAGAACTCAGAGGCAATGAAGGAGAGATGCTTGTGGGTCAAGTATGGTTTAATTTACATATTAGTATGTGTTTTAAATTCGGTATTTGATTTCTTTACTACACCAGGATAGCTGGCCCGGTCATTGATGTGGAAGTAGTTTCTGTAATTTTTTTAGTGAGTTTAGTTTATTCTGCTGTTTGAAATATATTTTGTTACGATATTAATACAAATTTTGTGGTCTATTCGTTAAAGTTTTGTTGAGTGCGATGTATTCCGTTTAACTCATTTTAATTGATTTGTCTTGTGTTTTGCGACTTGTACTTCTGTCGTGTGTAACATCAACTGTTTAATTCATTTTAATTTATTTGTTTCATGGTAGTCGCATCATTAAAGTAAATGTCTCGTATTTAATTTGCTTTGCTGAATATTTATTTCTGCTGTTTCACATTTCTATATATAATTATATTATATATATAGAATGTGAATCCTGATTTTGCAGGAAATAACTCGAAATTTAGACCTTAAAGCCATTGTGGCGGAACGATGTGGCGGAGTGATGCGAGGCAGGGGCCTCACAGAATACAAATATTTCCATGTTGAGAAGCTAGGAACTCCCAGAATATATGCACCCCGATGGTGAGAGGTAAAGTGACTCGCAAAATACAAGCACCCCGATGGTGAGAGGCAAATGACTCACAGAATACAAGTACATCGATGGTGAGAGGCAAAGTAACTTACAAAATACAAGCATCCCAGTGGTGAATGGTAAAGTAATTCACAGAATACAAACTCCCCGAAGGTGAGAGGAAAAGTGACTCACCAAATACAAGCACCCATGTGTTAGCTAGCAAGTTAAAACCCCGCACCCCTATTGGCAGGAGATTCTAGCATAGTGTAGGCTGGTCCATTTCAGTTGGAATCTTCCTCTCTCTACCGCCATCATCCAACGCATCTAGACGTAGAACAGGACGCCTGTCCAGAAGTTGGACGAGATTTAGGATTTTTAATTTAGTTGTTAGGGTGTTCGGTTTTGAAAGATTCCTTTAAGTAATTTTTGTTTGTTAACGTCGAGTGAGTGCGTAAGAGCTCCCCCTGAACAATTTGTGCAACCATGCATTTGGCTCTAATGTCACATTCTTGTAGACTATTAATCCTTAATATGCTGGTAAAATTCAGCATTAACATCTATCGCGGTACATCACCAGTGCCTGTGTCCACGCAATGTTTTCGAGGAGTTCAGTGCTCGTTTCCGCTGTATTTACATATCGTTAATTTGTTATAACAATCATCAACATGCATCCATTGTTTGAACTACCATATTCTTAAATCCCCTGGTGGCAGATAGCCTTGTTTATATTTATGTCGTATTTCCGATTTGGGGTGCTATTGATATTCCAAAAATAAAGGGAATTTTTATCTGTATGAGAGAAAAAATTATGTTTTTGATTTATGGCGAATGTGGAAGGAACACCTGAACAATTTGTGAGTCTGGTCAAGGGGTGGTAACACTGTTAAGGTCGCACACCTCTAAACGTAATGGTTTTTGCAAGTCTTGAGACATTTGCAAATTCTATAAGTTTATAAATTCGAATCTAGTATAAATTCTCAGCTAACAAAGTTTCATTGGAAATATTTCTTGCGATTCATTTAGGTTAAAGCATCTCTGTCTTTTTTTCATAGAAACCAAACATTTTTTTATTTTTTTGAAAAATAAATTTCAAAATCTCTCTTTATTAACGAAAAATAATATTTTTCCTTTCTTAGAAAAACATATTTTCATTTCGCACTTTTTAAGAGGTGAGGTCAAATAAATGTACGAAAGGAATCATTTTAAAACATGTTTATTGACGATTGTTAGTTATTGTAGGCATTCAAATGTTGATTGTTTTTATCTATCACAAAGTTACGCACATATTCCAAAATATAATATGCACGATAATGAAAGTATGATAATTGTGGTTAAAATAGGCAATATGAATCTATAACATATTTTTAATGAACATGTTTTGGGAGATATGACATTTACTAAGTTTAAAGATATTTGTATTTACTATTGGAAAAACAAGTATGGTTTTCTGGTGATTATACCAATGCTTCCCATATATAAAGGCGTGGGAGCTAAAAGCGGCGTCGAGACTGGAAGCAGCATAGGAGCTGGAACCAATGTGAGAGCTGCAGGCAGTGTTGGCCCTAAGGAAGGCATAGAAAACACCGTTGAAGTTGCTTCTGTGGGAATGATCTCCTCCTCCGAAGGATCCAACAAACTAATTTGCTATTAAATGATGTGGGGTATCCATATTGTCAATCAAATTATCCATGTAAAAATTTATGATTTCATTTTCCAGACCGTGAATAGACTCTCCAAGAAAAAAAAATATATAGAATATATAATTCACATATAATTACAATCAGACATGTCATTACTAACATATAGGATGGGTTAGGAAACTGGCATAAATTGTATTCACCTCTCTTTTGGTTTAATTTATTTCATAATTATTTATTTAAATACATCATAACCTCAATCTATAATCCGATATCGCTACACGTGTCTTATCCCTCAGTCGACTGCCAGACGAAATACTCAATGATATAAAAAATTATTATTACACAATACCTATGTACACCCATTACCCAACACATCACATATCAATATGACAGACTTCCGAGGGTGAGGACCTACCATCACACTCCCACCCAAAATAAGATATAAATTAAGACCCTTAGCACACTCTTGGACCAACCTCAACATATATATATATATATATATATACATATGTATACCCTACCCCATCATCACACCTCAGTACAACACCAGAGCTCCAAGGGTGAGAACGTACCATGCCGCTCCACAACATCCCAAATAAATAAAGTCCCTTAGCACACTCTTGCACCAAGCTATACACTTATCAATTCACACAATATTTCAAAATTAAAAAATATATTGATTGGTTAATGTAATAAAATTAATTTAATCAATCAATCTAATTTTCATACCATTAAATTTATCGGATTAAAATTAGCGAATTTAATTGTATTCGTCGTATTAAGAGCGGATTAATCCGATCAATCAATTTGATAATCTGATTAATCAGAAGTGCAGTGAAACCCCCCACGCCTCTTCTACTCACGTAGGAGCGGGGGAGCGCTAGGCGCGCGTGTAAAGCAGTGTGCGAACTTGTTCGGCTCTGCTTGGTTAGGCTCGGCTCGGAGCGCAATAGGCCAACGTCCTCGAACTTAATTTGATAACATCGTCCGTTTTCACAGTTACTCCCTACAGGTCAGTCAGTTGATAGCTCTCTACATATGTAGACTGGTATACTAAAATGGACAGTTATTCAGATGCAGAATATATTATGATTGCAGTTGCGTGTATTTAGTTACAGAAACGATTGCCAAGTTCATATATCCATGATAGCTTTGTACCGTCAGTGATATGAGAATATAATTGTACGTATTGTAACAATGTGGTACTGAAAATATAGTTATGTAGGTCTGTTGTTAACAGTGAATAATTTCCAGTACAGATTAGTACTTCCTTATTACAGTTTTTAAGATGCAAAGAAAGTAGTGATGTAATGTATAGACATACAAAGAATGATCCCGAACTCCAGGTAATAACATCGTAAGATCATTCGTTTTGGAAAATGACGCGGAAATCTTAATACCTACTACCTATGATCGAACGTGATTATTAAGTTGGACACATCCTTGAAAGTTGGAAATTCGTATAAATTATTTCCAATATTTCAAAACGACATTTGCTGATACATTAAATTCGTTATTAGCGTAAGCTTGATTTACTATCAGCCATCGGCAAAATACTTCGTGTGTAACATCATCACCCGGCATTAAAGGATTACGGAGGGTTAAACTTATTAAACGGTAATTGTGTTTTTCCAATGTGACATGCTAACACTGTTCACGAAATTGTTACTTGATCTCACTCATTTTCTGTTATTTTTGTAAATTAGTAAATTAATTCCCAATTTTTAAGGGTATGTGTCTCCTTTATGGTTGTCCGCCTGCATGAAGTTGTTTAGGCATTCGAGACCTTGAAAAACACGTGAGCTCTAAGGCCGACTCCTGCACACTCAGTCCTTACCACATCGCCTCTACGAGCAAGGCGCTCAATTCAGATACGGTCTTCCGATCGACGACTCGCATAAACGTGACTTAAAGTGATCGTATAACTGCACGCTACTAAATATAAAACTATTAGGAGTGTCTAAAGACAACTGTGAATTTTCAGTATAGAAAACTTAGCAGCTGAAACTGATTCTGAAAACACGCTTTTTAGCCAATTTAACTGCAAAAAAAATATTGTTTAGAGTAAACACGAGAACATGAAACTTGGCTTTCGGCATGAAATGATTCTTAAATGCTTTTCTTAATTAGACATTAATAAAGGACATTAATAAGTACTCAAATTATTTATTTTGCTTTCCATTTTCAATGCACATAACTGTAAGTATAAGTAAACGTGTAAAAGATTTACTTTTATGTCACATTTTTCTCTTGATCGACGCACAAATTATGTGATGAGGTCCACGGCAATATTAATTTTACAAAAACTGGAATTCTACATAATGTACATGCAAGTAGATTGTAATTAGGGCTTTCTAAAGTGCTCAGTTTACCAGAAACAGCCTATGAAATATTCAACCGTTTTACAATCGCATGTTTTCTATGAAACTCCTTCAGCGCACTTCATATGCCAGACGGATGGATTCCTTTATAATTATGTTATGTCATAGATGGTACTACGTTATGTCCAGCTCATTTTTCATAAAAAATGATCACACAAAGTTTGTACCTGGATTTTAGCATTATCCTGTATTTACGTATATATATGTGTGTATATATATAGACACACACACAGTTTGGTTCATCGTTAATGATACAACCTATATAGGTATAATATACCATTGATGATGGCCCAAACAGCTCAGGATGATAGAGGACGCCAATACACATAAATTGAACTTCTATATATGTATCGCAAAATGTGATAGTTTAGAAGACATGTACTTTTGATTGATGTCGGAGTAAATTATGTCAAGTTAGCGTATATTGTGAAAAGAAAGACCGAACGAAGTAAATTACACCCACACGTGGTAAATACAACCATTCGGGGTAAATTAAACCATATTAGTTTTTAATTTGAGTAACCTATGTTTAATCTGAGTATAATGAACCTAAATAGCATAAATCGGGGTCAAATATTAACCAATTAGGATAAATTACTCCAACTTGGTATAAACTACCCCAATGTGTGCAAATGAGGGTAGAACATTATCAATCGGCGTACGCTATGTCCAATAAGCGTAAATATAATGAAATTAATCCCCAACAACCCAATTTGACTAAAGTCCGCTAGATAGGAGAAAAATATGATACATAATGTCCAATTAGCATAAATTAGGGTAAATTACACCCATTCGGATAAAATTACAACAATCCCTAGCACTAATTGAGACTAACTGGTTATAATGTACTCCATTTTGGCATCATTTACTCGGGGGTCATTTACCTCAACTGATGCTAATTGGGAGTAATTTACTTAAAGTAGGTGTAATTTACCTCACTTTACGCTAATGTGCGTAATTTACTCCGATCTGGCTTCTTTTACCATAATTTAAACTAATTTGGCATTATTTATTTATTTGGGCCTAATTTACTCCAATATATGCTAATTAGGCGTAATGTACTCCAATTGGTCGTTATCTTCACAATATACGTTAATTGGAAATAATTTAATCCAAAATTACTTATAATTACGTGGCTTCTAAACTATCACACTTTGCATTACTCATATATGGGTTTAATCTATGCTTATTAGAATCCTCTATCGCCCTGCACTGTTTGGTCCTTCATCAGTGATACAGACTGTGTATATATACCTATATATATTTAATTATATGAAATCTTTACATGTACACAGGTAAGTGTGACACATCAAATAATAAACGTTTGTATGTATACATGTGTACATATTTCCAACATTCGTATTTTTAAATAGCCTATGAAAATACTTACTTTTCAATATTACATCAACACTTTTCCTTCCAGACCGATTTGACATTTGGAATATTTTTCTCGCATCAGATACATGGGAGTCTTAACATATCTCTGTTTCTTGTTGTGGGGTAAAGTGAAGAACTTCGTGTGTGAGATTCTCATTGACTCTGATGAAACACTCGTCGCAGGAATCTCTGCTGCTGTAGCAAATGTTCGTGAGATCTCGGCAATATGCGAAAGTATCTATACGTCAGTAAACTCTTCGACATTGTCAAGCATCTAATGCTGTGAGGTGTCGCAACTTTGAATCGTTTTAGTGAAATAGAAATGTGATTACGTGCACATATTATACTACTATAGTTTATTTATCAGCTTTATCGCAACTAATTAATAGCCTCCTAGCACCGGGAGATGACATGGGCAGACATACAGTATCAAAGTTCGTTGATATAAATGATTTCCTTGTTACTCAGCTAAATTCGTCAATAAAATTTTGCGATATTAGTGCCTCAAAAAAATAGAAACAAGAGCAAAATATTTGCGGGATGCAAACATAATATGCGGAAAATTTTGTCTAGGCCACTTTTTCTGTCCTATACATTCTATTATATATACAGTATCATACGCTATTTTATAAATTGATTAAACATTTAAATAATTCCGCTAGTAATAGCATTTAATATTTTCTGTGGTTATTCACTTGACTGTGTATAGGGGCTGATTACACAAATATCGGTAAAAAAGATCACATGGAAACAGCGCACGAAGACTACTATATAAAAAATAAAAATATATTATGATCTTCCTTTTCTGACTTTAAATGATACAGTTTTTATGGCATGGTTTAGGATGACATTATTGTTAAAATATATATACGTGTAACACACACCCTAGGTCACCACGTTGCGATAACCAGTTTATGAAATATGTAACACGCAACGGTAATATACTAACATTGTGTATAATATATGATAGCACCTCCAGTGTGTGTAATACTGTATTTAATATATTTATTTTATTTAATGTAGTGAGAGTGGCTGAATTTCTGAAAACTGACGTTGAAGGTGAGTTACCTGGTGTACTGCTACGATGTGTGACTCAGTACAGGGTGCCACATTAAATTAAGAAAGATATAATAACTGAAGTGATTTTAATACTGTATCTCATTAACAAACGTGACGTGTAACTTAACTATTATGTGTGTTCATATGCGGTTGAGTATATAATTAATGCACCTCCCTCTTGTTTCGTATTCATTCATCAGTACATACTACTGTACAGTACACAGTACATACACAGTACATACTACAGCTATACATACTACAAAGGGCCTGTATCACGATCTCTAGATAAATGTGTGGAATAGCTATTCCATAGATAAGCTATTTGATTATAACCTGTATTATGAACATTCCATTAGCTAAGTTATCCTTTCGATAAGTAATCCAAGGTTTTGGTTCGTTACTGTGTATGTTGGCAATACAAGTCACTATATTTGTGGTATTATGGCATATGTTCGGTTGTCAGTAATGAGTGAGAGATGTATTTTGCATAATATATATATATAAGTTATATGTTAATGCTTCTTTAGCAAAGGTGAATTAAATAGAAGCTATGAACCAAACCCAGGCAAACAACATATTTGTTCATAATTGTTACTGTCGCTGGTGATATCAATCCTCTCGCAACTAGCTTAATCTCCATGCCATTTATCACAATGCATGAGACTCGGTTTCTTACCATTCAAGATTAAGGTTCGTGCCTGTGTTTCTTAATTATATTTTTTAATATTTTGAGAATGCAAGGGGGAAATATTCTATTTCTCGAATTTCAGGAAATCCGATTACTCAAAATGACATTAAGTCAAGTGCTAATATTTTATTTCAGATTTTTGTCATCTTCTGTGTCGTTATCGACATTCGCTGGGTTTACTTGCATTTTGCAGAACTATTCTACATAACACTCAAAATAGCAAAAAACTTCAGTTCATATTTTATATAAACTCCAAAACCAACATGCATGTAAGCATAACTCCACCATCTAATGTTTGAGACATCATTTTGAAGCTTATCTAAAGTTTTAAATGCTAACTAGAGGTCGTAATACACTATTTGGTACGAGCTGGAAGTTAAATTTTAACCTGATGCGTAACTAGAGGTCGTAATACAGGCTCTAAATAAAATAGAAGTGTCTGCTTGTGTTTTTCGAATTTCCAATTTTTAATTATTTTTAATATAGTATAATTGATTACTAAGCCATACCTGATGTTAATTTTTTCCACGTCTGTCTATCTGTCTGTCTGGCCGACCGGATTTACCTCAAAAACCACTGAACATATGGACATCAAATTTACACAGTCTATAGATGTTAACCCCAGAACCAGCTTAGTATTCGTTTCATCGAGATATCTCAAACAGTTCCGGAGAAAATAATGATCAGGGAGGTACATAGGTACTTGATTAAAGTTTTATTAGGATTTATTACTGCATTAAAAAAGCATTGTTAAAAAAAGTTCCATCATTTCTCCTTTCTCTGTTTGTCCATGGGGTGGCCTCCTTTCCTTCCAAAAAGCCCTAGTGGCCCAGTGGCTAGAGTTAATCCAAGTGATTCCACAGTGTTTTAATGGATAGAACTATATCAAGTGGGGCCGTAGTAACCCAGTGGATATATATATATATATATATATATATATATATATATATAATGGGGCCGCTGTGTCTAGAGCGATATTTTCAGGGATGTAAATAGGTACTGGATTAAGCTTTTCTTAGGATTACTGCGTAGTAAAAAAAATCGTAAAAAAAATGTTTCCCCCCATTTCTTCTTTTTTTTCTATTGGCTGTCCTCCTTTATTTCCAAAAGAAGTGGTTAGATCGATTCAAAGTCCTAAATATCATGCTAACGAAGTAGCACTGGCCTGCTAGTATTTATATAAATTAGGCGTGTGATATTGGTAGTCTATTCCTGCAGCTCAGGAACAAGTCCACTCAAAGCCAGGTGGACTCCGAACCCAGATGTTCTCTGCGTAGCCAACTCACCTTACAGCACACCACGACAAACCACAGTTTGCCAATCATCTGAAAAGTTATTCTGCCACGCAAAGATTCTTAAAACTACTTTACGTTCTTTCAGATTTAGTTGACTGAGATTAGGAGAGGATTTAAACCAAGAAATCATGTAGAAATGAATGTACGAAAGAGCAGGCACAATATAATTTCTAGCTATTATCCTTTTATTCAACAAAATATTCAGATATGTGTAGACATAATTACCAATGCTGGAAAATTAACTAACCAAACAATCCTGAATGGCAATAGCAATATTAAAGAAAAAAATATTTATAACCTATATTGCTGTTAGGGAGTGGCCGGGCCTAACGGTCGTTAGTATGCATGGAAGTCTGACATAATACATGTACACTGTAAAAATCCTCTCACTCAAATAAAAATATCTCAGTTCAAAATTAATAAAATTATTCCTCTGGCTTAGCTGCTGTCGTTAAAACACTTATACTCTTACTAGGGTTTCTTGTGGTTATTGTGGTTAAAAAAAAGTGCTGGATTAAGCTACTGACGCCTGGCCAACATGGTGTAGGGTTTAAATATCTAGAACAAGTGCCATCTTGTCTGTACTAGGATACGTAGCAACATTAAATACTACACTTCTTATGTTGCTGTAGAGTTGCCCTCGAAGGAAAATACCATTTAATTTGAGGAACAGGACCGGATCAATTGTAGTAGGCGCAGGTTCCAACAATAAGTAGTGTAGGGGTTTTTTCTTACGTGTCTCACGGACGTAAGGACGTTGAACTGAACTAACTATCTCCTAAACAGCTGCTGAAAAACTGGAACGGAGGAGCTCTTACGCACTCACTCGACATTAACAAACAAAATTACTTAAAGCAATCTTTGAAAATCTAACACCCTAACAACTAATTTAAAAATTCTAAATCTCGTCCAACTTCTGGACGGGCGTCCTGTGCTATGTCTAGATGCGTCGGATGATGGCGGCAGAGAGAGGAAGATTCCAACTGAAATGGACCGGCCTACCCTATGCTAGACTCTCCTGCCAATAGGGGTGCGGGGTTTTAACTTGCTAGCCAATCGGAAGGCTCACTAGGTAAAACTAAACCGACTCGCTCCAAAACGGCCTAAATCCCTCATCCATAGAATTAAAGGTCTTGTAGAAATATAATAAAAAATTCAAAAATAATCCCTGTAACATTAACAATCAGTTGAGACCGTGGAAAAGTAATTGAAATAAGATATTAATTTAAAAATACAAACAGAAATAAAACTAGCTAACTTAATGCATTTACACATGAATATTTCCATTCGTAAATCTAATTATTCAAAATCCTAACCACGTGAAAATAAACAGAAAGCTAAATAAATAATATATGTGACAAAATACAGAAAATTAAAAGTGTCGAATACAAGTATTATTAAACGTGTGAAATATACATAAATTATGTTAACAAGTTGCAGAAATAGTGAAAAGTGTGGAAATAACATTGTGTCTCATTAACAGTTAAACGATGTACTTCTTTTACGTATTATATTTATCAATGTGTTTTAGCACTGTTTCCTCTCGCATACATAATGCTTTAAGCAGTAATTATTTTGGCTAGAAAAGTTTCTACTTTTATTTCTTTTAAATTCTTATTGATGCATGCAGCATCGTTTACTTCATCCACTGTCAGTTCAAAAAATATATTAATTTTTGTCATGAAAAGAACTGCACTTAAAAAATTAACTTGTCACAATCTACGATGGCTTAAACGAAAAATGAACAGCAAAACGAGGGTTTTTTGTGTCTCTATTACCTACATATTTACTTTAATCAATGATATGGTTTTTATATGACTTGGCTCCGTTACAAAGTTTATTGCCAAGAACGTGATAATTCTAAATCACTTCAACTTCAACTTTGTTACAAATAATTAATTTTGCTATTAATGTAATTTTTCTTACAAAATATTCTAGATCATAGGTATATATAATCCAAATATTTCCGATCGTAGGGTTAGCAATTATTGACAAGATTGTGTGATACTGGAAACCTATTATACAACATATAAATGTTTTCGTAAGTATAGAATAGGCCTACATTGATGGGGAATAGAGGCTTGGCACAGTGAACATGTTAGTGGGAAAATCAATGTACTTAACGAGCGTGTACATGCCAGAAAACATTGTGCTTTCATTTTTGTTGGAATGACAGATTGTTTCATGTTTTTGAGATTGGCTAAAAAAATGTCAATTTCTAACAACAAATTTTTTGACGTAAATCAATTACTATTTCGGACTAAAATTTGTTTTATAGTTTCTTGGAATTTCTTGGAATGTTAAATTGCAGTGTTGAGTGCCGGTAATCTTATGATGTATAGAATGATAACGAGGAAACCATACTTATGACAAAATTTATTTGCTTGCCGTGACAACCTGGTTAAAAAGTTGATGATTTGAAAATTTTGTTTAGGCAATCAGAGCTGCTCGTGCTACAAAACGTCTAATTGAAAACTTTTATGTGAGTTTTACGTTAAATTATATGACGCTTCCGAATTGTAACATTGTCCATGTTAAGCTTCCAACCCTATCAAGAACATCGGCCGGAATTTCGGTGGTGAATAATACATTTGTGTTGTACGTAATTTACCATTGTTATGCATAAAACGGCCGTAAAGAAGAAGACGAGTAAGTACGCTGAAGGAAGAAATATAAGACACTTCTTTTACATGGTATTATCGCGGCGTTAATTTAATTAATTAACAGAATATTAGTAAGACGTGTAATCTATCAAATATGAACATATTTTTATTGATCATGGCATTAGAAATGACATCTATAGTTAAAAAGCAAGATTCAAGGGGGCGGCTTGAACTGAGAACAGTACATTAAAATGGCGTATATATATGAACCGTAATATTAGAAACTCAAATAGTCACACAGAAATTCGTGTAAAAAATAACACCGATTTTTTTTGCCAGAATTGATATCAAGTATAAAGAATAGCTTTTGAGCCAGTTTTGAAAACTGAAATAGAGATTTCACTAACTGGGACAGCTTGTCGATGGCTCGTTGGAAAATAGTGCATACATGTTTGCAAGGAGTATCCAGAGCTGCAGTGCAGCATCGCAACCAGATTCTCAGAGTGTAGCCAGTGGAGTCAAATGAATCTAAGCTCTGAAGGAGTAATTTTGATGTCATTTATTGGGAGAAATTTGAGAAATTTCAACAATGGTTAATGACAAGCTTTTGAGTAAGAAAAATCAATGCTATTAATTATTTCGTTGCCCCAAACATGTTACGAAGGATAACGTAAGAGATGCTTGTACATACGGTGAAATTTCGCGTTTTACTATAACGAACGTAAATGCGAAACCGGATTATTGGTATCCGAAAACTGCTTAAGCAATCCCGGTCAAAGTGACTGGATCTTTTCCGGTTGGTGTTCCCATTTCAAATGGATGCTGGTGCCCTTCTCAATCATCCCTGAAGGTTTGTAACATCACTCCGGGTACATACTCTCTTACATGCACACTCGCTCAGAGAGAGAGAGAGAAAGAGAAAGAGAAAGAGGATGTGGTCCGCGCCTAAAAGCAAAGTGTTGAGCGCTTGTGAAGATGAAGTGATGACGATGGAGCATTAACACAATATAAGTTCAGGTCATTAAAATACTATTATATTATATTATATTGAAGGGAATGAAGCAAATAAGGATATTTGAAACAAGACCATATAATTCATATGAGCAAAACACTGTTCTGCAGGACAAAGTATTCTTAAATTAAACAACATTGATACCAGCTACTAATTGAGGAACAGGGAAGGTAATAATTTAAACTATGTATCTGTGAATAACAAAGGCTTTAAGTAACGAGAGTAGGATTTTACCATAAACCTGCTGATTTAATTAACCCGACAGAATAGAATAACACGAAAAAAAATGCATGGTACAACAAAAAGTGTCCAATCAAAACTTCACTATTTTGAGGGGACAATTAAAACCCGCAAAAGACAGATCACCGCCGCCCCATCACCGAGGAAGGCAACCTTGAAAAATCAATTGGAAACCATCGGAACCCCGAGTTTTTATTGCAAAATATGATTGTACACCAGTATCAATAAAAAGTAAAACAAAAAGAGTTTGTCTGATTCGTTATAGACGGCGCTGTAATCGATGGAAAGTAGATTACATTTGGTTACATATATTAGGATCCACCACGTATCTTTCCAGAAGGAAGGCGCAGTAAAAACTACCACGTTTGTGACTGAAACTTATTGTTTAACCCGTGATAGATGGTGCGACAAGCAGTAAGATGTAGTTACGCTTCCACAGTTACCAAACATGCAGATGTAAATAATGTGTGAAGAGGGTCCCCTCCTCTCTCACCCTTAGGGGTGCTTGTATTCTGTGAGTCTCCTTGCATCTCACGGTGGGGATGCTCGAATTCTGAGTCACTTTCCCTCTCACTGTCCAGGTGCTTGTACTCTGTGAGTCCTTTGCCTCTCGCCATTGTGGCGCTAGTATTCCGTGAGTCACTTTGCCTCACACCATCAGCGTGCTTGTGTTCTGGGAGTCCCCTTGCCTCTCATGGTCGAGATGCTCGAATTCTGAGTCACTTTCCCTCTCACAATCCGGGTGCTAGTATTCTGCGAGCCCCTTGCCTCTCGTCATCGGAGTGCGTGTATTTTCTATGAGTCGTTTTGCCTCTCACCATTGAGGTGCTTGTATTCTGTGAGTCACTTTGCATCTTAACATCATGGTGCTTGTATTCTATTAGTCACCTTGCCTCTCACCATCGCAGCACTCGTATTCTGAGAGTCAATTTGCCTCTTACTATCAAGTTGCTCGTATTCTGTAAGTCACTTTGCCTCTCACCATCGGGGTGTTTGTATTCTGTGAGTCACTTTGCCTCTCGCTGTCGGGGTGCATAAATTAGGTGAGTCATTTAGTTTTTCACAATCGGGGTGTTCGTATTCTGTGAATCATATTCCCTCTCACTGTCGGGATGTTTTTATTCTGTGAGTCATGTTGCCCCTCACTATTGGCATACTCGTATTCTCAGAGTCCCTTTACCTCACACCATCAGGGTGCTCGTGTTCTGTAAGTTTCTGGCCTCTGACCTTCAGAGTGCTTGTGTTCGGTGAGTTGCTTTGCCTATCACTTTCGTGGTTCTTGTATTGTGTAAGTCCCCATGCCTCTCAACATCAAAGTGTGCTTGTATTCTCTGAGTCACTTTCAGCTCACTATCAGGGTGTGCTTGTAGTCTGTGAGTCACATTGCCCCTCACCATTAGCATTCTCGTATTCTGTGAGTCACTTTGCCTCACACCATCGGGATACTTGTATTCTGTAAGTTTCTTGCCTCTCACCTTCGGGGGTGCTGTATTTGGTGAGTCACTTTTCCTCTCACCTTCGGGGTGTTTGTATTCTGTGAATTACTTTACCAGTCACCACCGGGATGCTTGTATTCTGTAAGTCACTTTGCCTCTCACCATCGGTGTACTTGTATTCTGTGAGTCACTTGCCTCTCACCAACGGGGTGCTTGTATTTTGCGAGTCACTTTACCTCTCACCATCGGGGTGCATATATTCTGGGAGTTCCTAGCTTCTCAACATGGGAATGCTTGTATTCTGTGAGGCCGCTGCCTCGCATCATCAGGGTGTGTAACCTTAATGCCTGTAACTATTGCCTCGAACTTCGATGCATTTATTATTCTATACTTAAAATGATGGTATACGAGGTGAAATTTCTCATAAATTTGTCCACAAGTATTTCGGATTTGCTCGTTCATGTTGATGCTAGTTGATGGCACTTCGAGATACACTTTAGTTTTGATGAAATGCTACACGAAGAAATCTAGTGATCTTGAAAGCAAGTTTACCATATCGCTTCTACCGATTGAGCTACCATGGTAATTGTGATCTTAAAATCACCCATGCTACTACTGCATAATGTGCTGGACAATCATTATGTTGGAACCACATGGCAGTAAGCAATGTCGGTAAATTGTCTTGCAGAAAGTTGTATTTTTTGTAATTCTCGAAACCATAATTGCAATAGGGACTACTGAGTAGTGGGATATTAAAAAACACCAAATTGTTTCGACTATGGACGCTGATGTTCAATTTGACACAACCAGTGTGTGTTTTCCACAGTTTGGTAATGCATGTTGTGTCGATTCACCTCATCGTGGTTCGTGAAAGTCGACTAACTGAAGCACAGTACTCCGTGAAATAAATGTTGGTTTTGTTGTTTTTGACAAAATGTTACTCAATTCTGGAAGTAATGGCCATGTAGCTCTTGATTTATATACATATGGCAGGGATTCAATGTATGGCACTTTAATTTTCTCCAAACACTTGGTTACGATATTCTGCTACCACTCGGTTTTTCTCGAGTGATTTGATGGAGATGTTGAACCAAAACAGCTAGAACTGACACTTGATTATTTTCTCCATTCACTGTGGTTGTACATGTCATTTTAAGGTTGCACGCCTCGATTGGTAATAAACTGTTAGAACACTCTAAAAACGATGTATGCGACTGCACCCATCTAAAAAAACGCTCAGCATAAATGATAACAGCATTGTAGATGTTCCTTCCACATTCGCCATAAATAAAAAAATTTTTTTTTCTCTCATACAGACAAAAATGCCATTTATTTTTGGAATATCAATAGCACCCCAAATCGGAAATACGACATAAATATAACATCAAAATCACAACAAGGCAATCTGCCACCAGGGGATTTAAGAATATGGTAGTTCAAACAATGGATGCATGTTGATGATTGTAATAACAAATAAACGATAAGTAAATACAACGGAAACGAGCACTGATCTCCTCGAAAACATTGCGTGGACACAGGCACTGGTGATGTACCGCGATAGATGTTAATGCTGAATTTTACCAGCATAGTACGGAGTAATAGTCTACACGAATGTGACATTAGAGCCAAATCCGTGGTTGCACCATGTGACAGAACATGATGCACCTACCACACACTGTACATACTGTACCACCTCTGACAATACGTGATATGTGCATGTGTCGTTCTTATTGTGTACATTTTACCATAAAATAAATGAATATGTAATGAACGAAAGAATTTACCATTTGCAATGTTCTTCCTGGGAACATGCAAGGGGACTCACCGAAGACCAGCACCACGATGGAGAGAAGTAAGGGGACTCTCTACAATAATTTACATTTACATCAGCATGTTTCGAAACATTATATGTAACGTTCCATCAATGTTGATTCTTATTGCAGTACATCATAAGTGCTCGCCTTGCAAAAGCATCTAGAAGATTACCCACTTCTCGCTTTATGTCGCATTATCTATCACATGTCGAGCAACATGTTTAAATTCAAAAGGGGTAGTTTGTATAGCTGATTCCT
This sequence comes from Dryococelus australis, assembly GCA_029891345.1. Taxonomy (NCBI): domain Eukaryota; kingdom Metazoa; phylum Arthropoda; class Insecta; order Phasmatodea; family Phasmatidae; genus Dryococelus; species Dryococelus australis. Next base: position 30,128,434 of record CM056999.1, on the reverse strand, counting down.
GGAATTTACTGTGATGTTTTCCATTTGATGTAACCAAAGGTAATCTACTTTGCACCGGTTACAGCACCATCTACAACGAATTGGAAGAACTGTTTCTAAGAAACTATTCGTACGTATTGATGTGTCCGAATAGGCAACAAATCATGAAGTTCCCATTTGATATTTATACGTCCCCCCCTCCCATTCCATATGGGGTGATTTTGAACAATATTTTGCGGGTTTTAATTGCTCCCATGTAAATTATGATGGTTTATTTGGACACTTTATGTCGTATGATGCTTCTAGTTCATGATATTATGTTGTCTCTGGTGAAATAAATCCCTTGATATAGGAAAACTAATTCAAAAGCTAAGAGGCTCTCACTATCTCTATATAAGGTGTTTCAGGTGGAAATGGCCTATGTTAATAGGTGATTATATATATAAACATATTATTTAACTTTGAATCAAGTTTCCAAGTGAAAGTGTAACTTTAATTATTTACCTTTCTGTATTACTTATTTTAAACTTCATGGACATGTTACAGATCCGTTTTCACGTTCAAATTTGGCAGAACAATACAAGGACTTAGAGAAAGTGATCCCAATGGAACTGGCTGATAATGTGGATGCTGATAAACGTAAGGACATTGCCAATGCTATAAAGAAATTCTACTTTGGCGAGAAGAATCCTTGTGAAGAAACAATTATCCAGTATATTGATGTAAGTCAAGCAGTATAAGCTTTCAGTGAAGGTATCATATAATGCTTACCAATCACCACAATATTTTTTTAAGGGTTAGAGAAATCCGAGCAGCGCGAACATTGCAATTGCTGAGTAATTTCCCTCGATGTAGACGAAGTAAACTGAGTATACTCTCGTAAGTGTTTTACATGCCTAACATCGTACGTAGTAAAAAAAAATTCGGACAAAATAACTGAAGCGGATGCATGTGTTTCAATATCTACATCGGAAATAAATTACATTTCGTGCTTTCGATTCAAGGTGCAATAGAAGTAAAATTTAATCTTTATCATATATGCGAGGATACACGTCCGAAAAATATATCATAAAACAATACTTCGTCGCATTATGAATTAAAATATTCCATCTACTTTTCAATCAGTTTATAAAACTCTTTATTGCTCAAATATACGCTGTTTTAAATGACTGTCAATTCTCACAATTAGTATATATTTTTCAAGACAAAAAAGGGGTGACTTACAACTTTGCGAAGAAGCTGTCTACTATCCATGTCAGGTCAGTAAATTTAAAGTTTGTGAATATGCAATAACAATATAATTTAGTTCACGGGAAAATGTTTAGGACACTGCTAAAACATGCAAATATTTTAAAATAATAAATTAAAATTAATTTTTTATATCGAGTTCCTAAAGGGTCTTCATTAAAAAAGATACCATGGCGTTACGTTAATTTGCATATTTATAGTAAATATGGCATTAGGTGAAACGATGTTTTAGTGTTCTGTATAGACTGTAATAGTTACACAATGTGTTAGTGTGATCTGAAATTTTACCACTGTTGGGATGTTAGTAAATCCCCATGAAAAGAAATTATATTAGAAAATCCGATAAAGGAAACTATGCATTCATATAACATTTGTTTTATTAGTGCACATTGCGAAGGAAAGAAAGGCCTATTAGATCACTTTCCTGTCTGTGAGTGTCTGTTTGTGTAGCTGCGCATGTGTTCCCCTTACCCTTTCAATATTCTAAAGTATTAACCCAATTTCACCAAAGTCGTGAAACCTATAATACTCAGTAAGGATACATTAAACTCATTGTTTTCGACCACATCGTGCACGTACTTTCGAAATGGCGGTTATTAATATTTTATGGTTACATGTCATAACTTGGAAGCCATTCTATCGAAATAAACAAAATTTTGTATTTTGACAGCACACTGTTTAAGCATGGAATTTATAGGTGGCTATTATTGTAGGGCTGTCATTTTGGAAGATAGCAGCAAATAAAAAAAAAAAGATTTTATGTTGTATCTCGAAAAGTACTCAAACAAATCTCATCAAATATGGCACGCATATAATAATATTGTAATCCATGTAAATGTATATAAATAAAATTGACTATGCAACTATTTGCAAAATGGCGGCCATACTTATATTTATGGTTTATTTGGTGTAACTGCCACACTGTTTGACCAAATTAAAACAAATTTTGTATACTGACAGTATATGTATACTACATCATATATGCCACAAATTACAGATTTTGTCCGCCATTTTGTATGATAATGTGACATGAAGTGATATCTCGGGTAACAATGGACCTATTCTTACCAAACCGGCAAACATGTATTACTGCGGCTTTGTGATAGATCCAAATGAAGTATGTCATACACTTATTTTCAAAATGGCAGTCATCTAGCCATTTTAGCATACCGTAGTATGCTCTATCTACGAAAATATGTATTCAATTCCAACTAAACTTTTTATGTTTGTAATATACATTAGAAAAATCCAATGCGCCTAAACAGTGTCACTTTTGGCCTCCATCATTTTGCAAGATAGCACTACACGAGTAAATAAAAAGGTTTTATGTATTTTCCCGGAGAATAATTGAATAATTTCTTTTAGATTTGGTAAATAACTAGTAATGCGGCAGGTGATGTTACCTAATAAGTATGTTTTGAAAAGGCGACACGCATGTTTTAAAAATGGTACTCGTGTAGCTGTTTTAGCTTTGAATGATACATCAGCGAAACCATGCAATTAATTCCAATGTTACTTTGTATGCTGGCAGTATATATTACATCAAATGTGTCCACACAATGTCTCTTTTTGATCACCATTGTGTAAAATTGTATCATATAGCAAATTAAAACTACGTTATATTAAAAGAAAAAGAACAGATTTATGTAGATTTCAGCAAGTAACACGATAACAGGCCATGTATACTGATATTATATGAGTGGGTCAAACATATTTTCTAATTGGTGGCCATATAAAAATTTTGTTCAGTTGCCTTTATCTATGAAAATACAAATCAAAATTCATCTCAGCTTTATATGCTGGCAGTACCTATTATATCCATCAAATTAGTCTATACAAATACTCATTTCTCCTACATTTTGTAAGATAGCCGCACATGAAACAAAGCTTCTGTGTCGTACCTCGGATACAAAAAAAACCGATTTATTTTTAATTTGGCGAAGCACTTGTACTGTGGTAGGCCATATTAATTTATATGTTTAAGCGCGCAAGACTCTTATTTTCCGAATGGTGGCTATAGAAACATTTAACTTAGTGTGCTATATATACATAATTGTCTAAAAATTTATAATTTAACTTTGTATATTGTATCTATGTCAATAATCGAATGTGCTAATACACAACATATTTCGTCCTCCATTTATATAATTTCGTTTTCATGTATCCAAATATCTGCCGAAATATCCGGATTTTCACGACTGGACAGCAAACTAGACATAGCTAGATAAGGCACTTATCAGGATCCCAAGAACGAGGCTTATTTAGCCATTAAAAATCTGGAAGTATGCCCAAATGCTGCGAATTCCATTTACGATAGTGTGGGTGAACTTCTCAAGTATTTGCGATGGTGTTGTGAATGTACCTGGAACTGAGGGGAGGGGGAAATGCTTAGGATTCGATTTGTGGATGTAATAAATATTCAATGCATTAACTAATTAATTGTACTTGCATATGCAGCAATGTATTGTGATAGAGAGAGTGCATGTCGAAATGAATTACTTATTACATGTGCAGTGAGTGAGAGAGAGAGAGAGAGAGAGAGGGGGAGAGAGGAAGTACACATCTTCTCAGGTCGGGAGCTGGAATGGAAATGCATTTAGGCATGGAGCAGCTGGAGGGGAGGGGGCGTGATAATGCATTTGGATGGGGGGAGGGTGGTGTTGCAGTTGCTGGGAAGAGGGGGAAGGGGGAAATGCATAGGATTTAAATTGCTCATGAAATAAATATTCAATGTATTAACTTATAATGCGCACTTGCATATGGAGCAATGCATTGCGACAGAGAGAGTACATATCGCAATTACAAATTGAACGAGTACAAAAGCTAATTACACATTCTCACCATGTCGCTCCTCACTACAGTCTTAGTTTCAATCACCAGTATGAAAGCTTATACCCCGGCAACCATATTTGAAAGAGCTATTCCACTATTTTTTTTACATCCTATAGGCGGCCATATTGGTTTGTGTTTTTAATATATAAGGCATTAAATTTCTGTAGAATTTTGTCAGTATATGTTTAGAAGTGATATAGGTCGTATCGTGGAGCTGTGGTGTTACTGCGAGTCCATTATTTCTTTCACAGCACATGATTTACTGAATACTTTCTCTATCTTATGTGAATTAAGTTATGACTCTTGCTTGAAGTATTACATCACATTTATTTGTATATTTGCTTACACATTAACTAGCTCACTTTTTTCTCTACAAAATGATTTATAAATTACGTGTTACCACACTATTTTGAGGTAAGGTAGACAATAAATGGAACAATTAATAAGTTTGAAATACTTTTTACTAGTTCCCCCCCCCTTTTTTCCTATTTTTTTCCAACAACCTCAAAAACACAATAGTTTCACATAGATATATGTACAAAAAATGTCTTAAAATAATTATTTACATATGTTTACATAACTTTTTTTTTGTTCTGGAATACAGTTTCATATACAGTAACACAGTTATTCACATTTTATTTGCACTTGTATATACAGTAGTGCAGTTCTTTGATCACAATTACATTAAAATAAATATTTACAATTTATACATTCACACACTTTGCTTGTTTGATGACACAACAGGTTATACACGCTGGAGGGCCTACCTTCACAACTTTTCACTGATGTTATTACAGTTCTACACTGTCACTATTGGATGGCGATGATGTTTACCATGTATTTGGTATCCCCTTCGATTCCAGTGAAGGACATAAGTTTTCTCACACCTGGAGGTGGGGGGAGGGGAACGATGTTGATGAGTCATGTAGTTGTTCTTGCAGTGAGACGAAGTCCCACACATGTGAGAATGTGGTAATGGCATCATAAAATTGGTTTCGTCGTAAGACGAACTCTATTGTCTCACACATGTGAGGTGGTGGTAGTGATGTTGGGTAAATCCTCAAAGCGAATGGTTGTCAGGTACGGTGGTTGTTGAGCTGGCAGATTTGGGTTGTATCTAACATTGGGTTGGCATATGTTGAAACGTTGGTTGAGAGGTTCGGTGGTTGTTCGGCTGGCAGATGTTATGTCTGTTGTTGGGGTGGTAGATGGTATGCCAGCAAATTGTATGGTAGGCTGATATTGGCAAGTAGAGTGGAGAAATTCATTCATGAATGACATAGTGCCCCCATGGCAATGTAGACACAAGTAGTAGGGGCGTAGGAAACCTATATTTGACATAGTCCCATAAGATTAACCTAGATTCACATCCACATACACCTCCACATCCAATTCCACATCCCCCTCAACCTCCACATGCACATTCACATCCCCATACACATCCATATTCACATCCACCTCCACATGTTCCACAATCAGCACCACATGTTCCAACCCCTTCACCTACCTAAACCCCCATCCAATCCCTCCTTCCCTACCAGATCTGTGTTGTGATTACTTCTGGAATTAATTGGGTTCCTGCTGCGAGAGTCTAAGCTCTCTTCTCTTCCAATTATTTATTCTGAATACCTCATACACTATCAGCCCTCTGCCTTACTTACACCCCCTCCACTCATCATCCTCCTCTCCTCAGATATGGTTAACACTATCACCACATCTCCCCCATACACTCCTTCCCAGCACTGCTGCAGCCATCGGCTGCCATATAAGTTGTAGAGTTGACCACCAGGAACACTGAGACCTCTTGTTGATGTCATCGGCTGCTAGGTAGGGCACAAGTACTCGCAATGCCTTCAAGAGAGCAGGCGAGTCGCTAGCACTCCAAGAGCCAATCTTGGTAATGCTAATGAATGTTATTATGAACTCTTAGATCGGTTGGAAGCTTAAGACAGTGCTCTCCATCATACATGTAATGCATTAGTACACTACAAAAATTTGGTTTTTGTATCGTTTTTAACTGGGAAACCCGGGATCCATTGCAAAGCTTCTTTAACAGCTTGACTATTGTGACAGTTATAGAACTAGTATTTTAAATGTTGTATTAAAAAAATCATGCAGACTATCTCGTGCATTCAAAACGAATACGTAGTATATATCATGATTGAACAATCGATTAGTTAACACATTATTATATTAAAAAGTTAGAAATTTAAATATTGGTTTGTATATAGAACTTAAAATAATTGTCAATAAATACATATGTAAAGCAAAATGTTTGTGAACTCGTGTCTTAGAGGAGATTTAGTTTAGTGACTCACAACAGCCAAATATTCTAAACGAATTTTTTATAAAAAAAAGTTGCCAGTAAAAAATTTATTTATTTATTTTTACGAAACAAACTTAACTGAATGACATGTCTAAATATTCGTATTTATCAGACAGTTAATAATAAATCGTCAATAAAATCATTATATGACTATAAAAATTGCCATCTTAAATTTTAGAAAGCATAGAAAAAGCTTTTATTTTTATTTTTAAATTAATTATATAGCCACTCGGAACATCAAATACAACACATTGTTTACATTTCAACAGGTGTTTTAAGTTCTAAACCCTTTCTGACAAGGTCAATTTAGAGTTAAGCCATTTTATAAGCATAGTTACTCATAAAATCCGAACCATTAATGTTATGCTCATCAAATTCATAACATAGACACCATACCCGACATACACCATAAAGCTAAGATCACTTAAGTCTCAAAGTCTTTCTGACAAGTTTAAACACACGCTAAACCCTTTTATAAGCATACTAACTCATAATTTACCATCTACCAAACCTACAAACATCACTTTCATAACATGCACATCAACATTATCGACAAACAAGACTACAAGGCAATCCACCCCCTCCCCTTACACCACCCAAGAACATGTTTTTCGGTTATCTCGAGAATGTCGCTCCCCCACCCCAACTCTCTCCTCCAGGCCAGACTTCGTTTTCTGCTTGTTTGAGATATGTTCCTTCCAAGGACACGCACCAGGCAATGTTTTGTATTTTTTATGTTGAAATACCATTTTCAAGATATATATGTAGAAAAAGGTCACACCCACGAATAAATAAATGTCCTTCACACAAATAAAGCTACGACCCTTGGTGGATAATGTAATAAAATATATATATTTTTCGAAAAATTGACTCACACATTTCTCTAAGATTTACGTTTTATAAAAGTCCCGATCTACAGTTTGGAAATAAATCAATCACATATTCACTTTGAAATACATTTCAATATATCCCACTTTCCCATCGAACACAATATTTATTTATATATACAAAAATCACATTCTTCTTTAAAAAATATTTACTTATGTGCAGAAAATGTCACTCAATCTTCTTTTCTGGGAATGAGGTTGATAACATTTGGTTGATGTTGCAGGAAGATGAACTCGTTGCTCTCAAATCAGTGAGAGGTTATTATTCACAGTGGATTCTAGATGAGGTATTGGTTGTTAGAATTTCAGATTAGTTATTTTAAGACAATATCTGTCAGTTGATTGGCTCACTCTTGATATGGTTGACAGTTTGATTTACTGGCAGTTGTTACTATGTCATTTAAATACCCCATTTGTGGTATTGTAGGTTTAGATTTATCATGGTATTGGTGTAGTGTGGTGGGAAAAAAATGAAGACAGGAATTCTATGATATCACACAGGGATAAACCAACCAACTGAATGAAGCGCTGAAATACAAGAAGTGCAAAGTTTGTCGAGTAAAATTGACATACACATCGTAGTGATATGAATCAAGGCTCGCAGTTCAGAAGCTCTACACACATTCTGGGTTTTGTGGAACAGTAAAAATGTACGGATTTCCAATTGTAATAAAATCTTGTAGCAAAAAAAGATGTATCTGTGTATTGGAACGAGTGAAAAGATTTGAGCGGCTCTCGAAAACGGTGGTCTTGAGAGGTGAGGCGAGTAATGAAGCAGCGTCGGATTACATATCTTCTTCTAGGCAATAACTTGGTTTGCTTCCGACCAGTGGTGAACAATCGGTATTGACTCACATGTAAATCAAATTTTAATATCAGTTGTAAAGTTCGCCTGCTTCCATGAGCACTAAATTCTCCAAATCTAGTTATTAAGAAAGGGACTATGTTATTGTTATAAAGTTCACCAACATCGGATGAATGGAGGGCAGGGAGGGAATTACTTTTAAAATAAAAAGGTTTGTGTAACTTATTCCTCCGCCATGAGGGATTTCAAGTACTTACAGGTTAATGTTGTACTAATTCTAACTGGCTGGGGTGATGCCATTATTAACCTTAATAAAGGGACTTTACATCTCTCAAAGAAACGTGAAAAGTCCGCATCGCTGTCAAGCCTAGCGTTAACTATCTCCGCGTCAGTTAGCCTGCTGGCGAACATGCTAGCCAGTATCTCATATCTGCGATTGGGTGATGAACTTTTCACTGAAGCTGGAGACTTGGAAATCAAATTAATTTTCATTCTTTAATTAACATATCGAATATTTGGAGTTAATTCAGTGGGTGGAATTAGAAATGTTAAGTGTTTTGCAGTAGGTGGACTATATGGCCCTAACTGTGGAGCAGATTGTGGATCTGCCTTAGGTTGTAGTGTTTCCTTAGGAGGTGGATTCAATTGCAGTGTTAATTGAGGTGCCAATTGTGGTGCTAATTGCAGTGCCAATTGCAGTGCTAATTGCGGTGCTAAATGCAGTGCCAATTGCGGTGCTAAGTGCATATTTAGAATTTGAATGAATTTCCTTTGACTTTTTACAAACTGAATGACGGTTCTTTAAAATCGTAAAACAAGTCTTTAAAATTGTTAAACTTTTAACAAATTGAATGAGGTTTCTTTAAAATCATAAAACAAGTCTTTAAGATCGTAAAACAAGTCTATAGAATCGTTAAACCTTTTAACAAATTGAATTATGTTTCTTTAAAATCATCAAACAAGTCTTTAGAATCGTTAAACTTTTTAACTAAGTGAATGCAATTTTCTTAAACTTATTAACTTTCTTAATAAATCGTTTGAATTTGATTGGAGCATTATTTGAGGAATGACAGGCTTAATTGGAGAATAAACAGGCTTGATTGAGGATTAAACACCCTTACTTGAGGAATAAACTGCTTTATTTGAGGAATAGCGTGCTTAATTGAAGAATAAACAGACCCATTTGGGGAATAAATTATGTTTTGTGGAATGGTTTCGCGGAATGATTTCGAGGAATACTGTATAACAGTATTAACATTTTTGGTATCAATGTTTCTGAATCAACCTATACTTGGTTTTGCTATGATTTTGAAACAAGCTATACTTAATTGTTTAGTATTGTGAATATATTTTGAAACATCCGGTATTTAAAATGATTATATATATATATATATAATATATGTTTGTGTGTGTAACAACCTATACTAGTTTTTGCTAAAGTATTTGTTATGTTTCAAGACATCCTATAGTTTCCTAATTTTTGTGAGGAAATTTATGTTTTACAATGAATTCCTTTGTATGTTATTTGACCTATTCCTTTTAAAAAACTGTAAAATAAAAATTTGTTTACATTAGAGAGGAGAAAATAATAACTTGTTTAATAGCATATCTCAACAGACAGAGTTTTACAGTTTATAAAATTATGTTGTAAATGACTAAGGGTGTAAAAATTCAAAAGTTTTTGGTTTTTCTAACAATTGATACACTGCTAATTCAAAACAGCTTTCAGTATCATGAAATAGCGTTGCAATGAAAAATCTAATAACCTGTGAAACATTTGGAGATGAGTATTCTAACAGTCCACACCAAAAGAAAGTAAATTGGTAAACAATAACTAACATTAACAAACTTCACAGAATCTAAAAGCAAGGAATTAGAAACCACACACAAAAAGATTGTTTTGACACCTCTATTGTATGAAAGTGTTTCAAAAATATAATAATGACAAGAGGTGTTTGAAAACAATATTACTACACTAAGAAATAGACACAGCCTTTGAATAACTGTTCTCACTCAGAAACATACAATATAGAAAACTCAACACCCACTATTAAAAATCAGATACAGAATTATATTGTTTCACACAACGGATCATATAAACTATAATATCTAGGAGAGTAAGCACTGAGCAGATAGTTCTTAATTAGAAAACACTTCACTAGCAACACAAACTTAGGACTTAAGCAGGTAAGAGTAAAATATAGTCGACCACAATTTCAGGAAATATTACTAAATTACATTCATGCCTCAACCAATAGCAGCTTTAAAATGTCATACTATATGCTTAATAAGAATTCTCAAATGCCGTATATCAGTTCTACAGGCCAACGTGAAACATGCTTCAACATAAAGGCATAACATGGCAATTTAAATCAATTTCTAACACTTTGCATTAGAGGTTTCAGTGAACCCTGCTATTCACTTTTTATTGCAAGAAACGTTCGCGGAAGGGACACATCGCTAACCTTCATGCAATGTTAAACACTTGGACAAAGAGCCCCTCAACTCAGTAACACAAATACCAAGTATCAGATTAGAAAAATCATAAGATAAGCTCGATAAATAGTAGTAAAATGTAATATTAAAATTTATTAGGAGGCGAATGAAGGACACAATAAACTTTAGATCCCCAAAGCTCAAACACTGCCCAAACTAGTAAAAATCACTAGAATCATGAAATAAACCCTAAAATCGAAATTCAAACTAATGCTTAACAACTTGAAAGCCTTACTACACTATATTAAAAATAGCTGAATGACAATGGCATACAACCCTATCAGCACAAGCTTATCCATTTGTCGAAATACTGGTTGAAAACTAATAAAGCTAGTAACTTTTGTGAAATATTTGCAGAATGTATACAGAAAAGATGTCTGTCGAAACACATATTATTAATATTTTAAATAATAATATTGTAAAAAACCCTTAAATTCATAAAAGGATTTGTTAATTGTCGCCAGCCTCTGTACAGTATTCAGTTTATGCAAGGAGGCTCTGTGTTCGAATCCCAGATAAGGCATGGTTGATATAAGCTTGGTTCTAATCACGGGCAAGGCACGGTTGATATAAGTTAGTTCCTGTGTTCGAGTCCCTAATAGATCATGTATGATTGTAATATATCTTCCCTTATAAGGGTTCAAACATAATAGACGATACATAATAGATGATACGTAATAGACAATACGTAATAGAAGTTACATTACATTACGAAACATTTCGGTAGTATGTTATGATATGTTGTGGTACTATGTTATGATACATTACATTATGATACGTTATGTTAGTATATTACGTTACAACATGTTACATTATGTTATTATATGTTATGTTAATACATTATGATATATTACGTTACTATGTTACGATAAATTACATTACAATATGTTATGTTAGTATGTTACGATGTTACATTAGTATGTTACGATGTTACGATATGTTACATTATGTTACGATATATTAGTATGTAATGATATGCCACTGTATTTTACAATACATTACATAGTAGATGTTATGTAATAGACAATACGTATTACTATAACATTATCTAACTGAATAATATACGATTTACGTAATGTTATATAAGTAAATATAATTAATTGATATTTAAAACAGAAATACTTACATAAAAATTTATAAACTGTTTAACAAAGGTATTAAATCATACTACTTAAAAAAATTGTAATATAAGACATTCTGGTTTACCAACAATCTTCACAAATCTTTACAAATCTTTATCACTCTTCTGGGCACTTTGCTCACCGATAGGTATAGTGCCATAAGATTAACCTGGGAAAGCTCTCGGACAGAAGGATACTAAACTGACGATGCCCATATTTGGAATAAAGGAAACTAGATGACGCTCATTCGCAAACCCATAAGATTAACCTGGGAAAGCTGTATTTGTCCTGACTCAGGTATTAACACTGACACATGTCGCGATAAGTCAAAGTCAAATCATAGTGTCATAAGATTAACCTAGCACCACATTAGCACCGCAAACAACACCACACTCAACACCAAATCCTGAGTCAGCAACACAAACAGCTCCACAAATAGCACCTTCTCAGACAGCTCCTCAGAGAGCACCTCAGTTAGCTCCCCAGACAGCTCCACAATTAGTTGCACAATTTATTCCAAATATATGTCAATATATGTCTTAAAAGTGATTTTATCAGGTGTGGGACTCGAACCCACACTCCCATACAGGAAACCAGAGATTAAATCTGGCATCTTAAAACACTCAAACATCCTGACAATTACCGAAAAGGTTATTAATATAAGTAAAAGTGTTAACATTTTCCTCGTTTGACATCATACAATCTTAACCTTAAGGTCAAAATCTACTGTTTAAAACAAAAGAAATACAATTTATTACAGAATTTTTATTTCTTAGAAAAACTCCCAAGAAAGTGGCGATAGGGAACACTCCGAAAAAACCTAAAGACTAATTCACTCAGAAGAAAACATGCTGTATGTATAACCCTATCTTATAGATAGTTCAATATGATCTTATTTATAGATGGATAAAAATAATCCTATCTTATAGATAATTATATGTATATATTCCTAAATGTTCACTACACTCAATATCATGATAAATTCAGCCCTGGAATACCTCAAATGGGGTATTTAAATGGCATAGAATCATCTCGAGTCAATTAAACTGTCAGCCATATCAAGAGTGAACCAATCAACTGACAGATATTGTCATAAATAACTAATCTGAAATTCTAACAACTAACGCCTCATCTAGAATACACTGTGAATAACAAGTTCTCACTGATGTGAGAGCAATGAATTCGTCTTCCTGCAACATCAACCAAATGTTACCAACCTCATTCCCAGAAAAGAATGGTGAGTGCGTTTTGTGTATATAAATAAATATTTTTTTAAAGAAGAATGTGAGTTTTGTATATGTAAATAAATATTGTGTTCGATGGGAAAATGGGATATATTTAAATGTATTTCAAAGTGAATGTGTGTTTGATTTATCTCCAAACTGTAGATCTGGAATTTTATAAAATGTAATTCTTAGAGAAATGAGTGAGTAAATGTTTTCGCAAAAATATATATTTAATTACTTTGTCCACCAAGGGTCGTAGCTTTGTTTGTGTGAAGGACAGTTATTTATTCGTGGGTGTGACCTTTTTCTATATATATATATATATATATATCTTTGAAATGGTATTTCAACATAGCAAAATACAAAAAAATACCTGGTTAATTGATATGTTTTCAGTGAACATAAATATTTACATGTGAATTGAATACATAGTTTTTCCTTCAGTCGGTTTAACGTTTGTGTTCGCAATAGTTGCCGAATTACTTTGTCGAAGCGTTTTCCATAACAGCGAACAATACTGTCTCGCTGTGAAATCAGTTTGTGTGAATATCACTTAAAAATGACGAAATCGTTAATATTTAACACAGTAAATACTATGGCGATTTGCAATGAGTTAACGAATTTGCGTCTTAACAGAAAACAAGACGAAATAAACAATTTACTTATAGTAAACGAGTTTTAAAGACAGATGTAAAATGCAGTTGATAGGGTTTAACATTCACTAACGATTTTCACGAGATATTTAAAACATATAAAAATGTAATTTACTCATTATCCACACTTATTGTGTAAATCAGTTGATTTAGAGCTTATTCATAAAGAAAATGTGTTAAACACTTCGCATTAAGTTTGTAAGATTCCTATAGCTGGGATGGGTTCAGGACATGTATAAAGTATTCCTAGCAGCCCTTCTCCTAAGCGAGACAGGCTCGTTGCTTGGAGACAGCTGCTAGGCATTCCCCATTGACAAAGGAATGAAATCGTCCCTCATCTGCTAGTGGTCTGTTACAGGATAGAAAAAAGATGGACAAAGTCACGCCAGACTATAGCGGTGACCCCTCCTGTTTTCGAACTGACACTGACCTCGTGTTTCTGCTGACTGTAATGACAACTGGAAACACTTGCTAGGTGTTACCATCATCTTTCTATCCAGGGTTCACACCTAGGTCACAGTCTTCATAACAGTATTTTTTGAATTATTTCCATTTTTCGCATATTATTAACCTTGGTAACATAAAATATGATAGTAGTTGTAATATTTTTACGTGGGTTAATAAAAAATATTTTCTTTTATTCAGCGAGTGAGTTAGGCAGGCAAACAGTCTTTGTCTCGGGAAATGACATGCTCTGGGCTGGTGGAGAAGGGTGGAGGGCGGGGTGCATGTCCTTGGAAAAAACAGTTCTTCAACCATCATAAAACGAAGTCTGACCTGAAGGAAGGAGTTAGGGTGGGGGAGCGACATTCTCGAGATAACCGGAAAACGTGTTCTTGGCTGGTGTAATGGGAGGGGGTGGATGGCCTTATAGTCTTGTTTGTCGATGGGGTTGATGTGTATGTTATGAAAGCGATGTTTGTAGGTTTGGTAGATGGGAAAATATGAGTTAGTTAGCTTATAAAATGGTTTTTGGCGTGTTTGACCTTGTCAGAAAGGCTTTAGGGCTTAGATTAGCTTAGATTTATGGTATATGTCAGCTATGGTGTCTATGTTATGAATTTTATGAGCATAACATTAATGATTCAGAAATTATCAGTAACTGATCTTATAAAAGAGCTTAACTCAAAATTCACCCTGTCAGAAAGAGTTTAGGACCTAAATGACCTGTTGAAATGTAAACAATGTGTTGTATTTGATGTTCCGAGTGACTACATAATTCATTTTAAAATAAAAATAATGATTTTTTTCTATGCTTACTAAAGTTCAAGATGGTGACATTTATAGTTACATAATCGTTTTTGCTGGCGACATATTCCTAACTGTCTAATAATTACGAATATTTGGACATGTCATTTGGTAATGTTTGTTTCGTAAAAAAATCTTTAATTGACAACTTTTTGTATTAAAAAATACATTTTGAATATTTGGCTGTTGTGAGTCTCTAAACTAAATCTCCTCTAAAATACGAGTTCATAAACATTTTGCTTCAAATATGTATTTTTTTACAATTTTTTTAAAAGTTTTTTTTACAAACTAATACTTAAATTCCTAACTGTTTTGTATAATAATCCTTTAACTAATCGATTGTTCAATAATTATATATACTACATATTCGTTTTGAATGTGCAAGTTAGTATGTATGTTAATTTTTATAAAAACAACATTTAAAATACTAGTCCTACAACTGTCACAATAGCCAAGTTGTTAAAGGCGCTGTGCAGTGGAGCCAGGGTTCCCCGGTTAAAAGCCATCCAAAAGAAAATGTTTTTATAGTGTAATAATGCATTACATATATGATGTGGAGAATTGTCTTAAGCTTCCGACCGTTAGCATTACCAAAATTGGCTCTTGGTGCGCTAGCGAATCGCCTGCTCTCTGGCAGGCATTGCAAGAACTTGTGCGATACCTAGCAGCCGATGACATCAACAAGAGGCCTCAGTGCTCCTGGCGGTCAACTCTACAACTTATATGGCAGCCAATGGCTGCAGCAGTGCTGGGAAGGAGTGCATGGGGGAGATGTTGGGATGGTGTTAACCATATCTGAGGAGAGGAGGATGATGAGTGGAGGAGGTGTAGGTAGGGTAGAGGGGGGATAGTGTATGAGGTATTCAGAATAAATAACAGGAAGAGAAGAAAAGAGAGCTTAGAATCTCGCAGCAGGAACCCAATTGATTCTAGAATTAATCACAATACAGATCTGGTAGGGAGGAGGGATGGGGTGGGTGTTTAGGTAGGTGAAGGGGTTGGATCATGTGGTGCTGGTTGTGTTGTCGATTGCGGAGCATGTGGATGTGGTTGTGGATATGGATGAGGCTGTGAATGTTGATGTGGACGTGGATCTAGGTTAATATTATGGAACTACGTCAAATATAGGATTCTGCTACACATTGTCCTGTCCGACATACCTTTTTTCATCACCACTTGATAAGGTGACTTTTGTTACTCGTTCAGTATAGACTTCGTGACCACGTGAATGGAAGTGATATAGGTTCCTCATAACTTTGGAAATTTTGTTGAAGCAATCCACATAATCCCCGTATCAGATATACTGCAACATATTAGGCTTTACCCCTTTTGGTTTATGCACACACTATTCATTCAAAACAATGCAAGAGTAGAGTTTATGGCATAGGTCTATAAAATGTGTGATGATGCGACCATCACATTCATCCTTTATAACTCTAATCACACTTTGGTTCACCAATTCGAACTTTTGTGTATTACCTAGTGCATATTTGTAAGTATCAAATCGTTCATCCGAATCTGGGGAAATATTGTCATACACGTCGTGACAAGCAATTTCGTAAATGAGTCTATCAGTATCGTAATATAGACGATGCAAGTCCTGCTGAGGAAACTTTTGGGATATATAGTTATAATGAAAATCGTAGAGGTACAATTATGAGAAATAAAGAATGGCAACCCCAGTCTACAAAGGCTTGTTGAAAGTAACAAAGACCTTTTCCATTCCGATCAGTACTGGATTTTCATAGAGGATTTACCTTGACTTGATTATAGGTCGCACAATCAGTTCTGCTGCCCCCAATCAAGTGATATCCCTCAATATGATTCTGATGTCCCTTTCCTAGTGGACATTCTAGAAAGTTTTTCCATGAACTGTTTTTCATCAATTTAAAAAACGATTTCTCGAAAGCAATTCGCCGCATATGTACGTATATCTATATTGAACTCAATGTATGGCGCCATCCATGCCTTCTGCTCAAAGCGCAGCATACAATGAACAGAGTCGAGTTTGGCTCCGTACCTCAAGTAGTGCTTCTGTGTTTCACCATGAACAAAATAATTCTTCCACGGCATGAGAGTTTACAGGAATTTCTCAGTTTTGCTGTTCGGAGGTATGGCAGAAACTGGGGCAAGATGCAGATCAAATAGGGCATCATGGCATTCTTCGGGAAATTACAAATTCACTTCTGCGAAAAAGATATCTCCTATCATTATCGGTGTTGGCGAAATTCCACGTTGAAAACACATCTAACTGCACCCACTCAAAATAGGCAGATTGTGTTTCGTGGTATAACAGCATGGGCAATTTACATCGAAACAACAGATGTAAATTTCTGTCACAATGGGATCATACTTTTCGCCCATGTAAATGTTGTTGGCATCCGTGTGCCTTTTTGAAATTTGGGTAGTACCATCCCAAACCCCGCCTTTCACAAAAAAAGGTACCTATCTGTGCCCATGATCAGCTCCAGCCACACACCTGTTTTAAGCAAAATAGCATCCTATGAGAGAGAGAGATAGTAAGCTGTTCCGTACTTGGCGGAATAAAAAGTATATCCTGTCAAACATATGGTTCTGAAATTCTCATGTAAGTACTGAGGTGCTACTCTAGCAAATCCTGGCAATGGAACACTTTCCACATGGATTGAGCATGAACATAATCTGCATTGCTAATGCTCTTGCTTTTTATTGCATCATGAAATGCATCCTTTGTTGGGAGTGAGGTACGGTTCAGACATTCCATGCACTTAACAAAGGCATAAGGAAATACTCCCTTTCTTTGAGCCAAATCAATCTGGGCATTATCTGTAAAGTGTGAGCAGGTGACACTTATCTGAAGAGTAGTCAAATTTTCTGCCAATGTCTCCAGAGACGTACTCATAAAATGAAATGAGTCACTGAAGTTCAAATGCACAGTTCGCATACCTCCATGTGAAGGTCTCCTATGGGGAATGTGTTTGGTAATGGATTTATATTTCTCCAAGGTGGTTCCACTCTCCTTCATATCACCTGAATGTTCGATTATCATGGTTCCATCAGGCTGTGTGATAATGCCCGGATTTCCGATTATCACGGTTCCATCGGGCTGTGTGATGTGTCTTGGAGCTAATTACTTCATAAGAAAGTGGGCATCATCATGCTGCAGATTGCAAAATACAGCTACAAGTTGGTTCTTTTTCAGTCTGAACAACAAATTGCATTGATTATGTGCGTAGCCTCTGAGTTCACCTGTCAGGTGGTCATGGTCAACCACAGAATCTGTGCCGAGCTCTTTATTACAGATTATCACTTTTTTTAGCCACCAACCCAGCTTTGTCAGCCGTGGCTTTTGGCTTCCTTGGAACTGTTTTGCTGTATATGTCTGCAACCTACTTTGTCAATTCAACTAATTTATTAACCATCTTATACATGCAATCTTGACCCACAAACTCGTGGTATTGCAACAAGATTGGATCGTAAGAGCAAACGAGCAGAATGCTACAAACTTATGGTACATGTTGGTTGATGGTTGTTGTGCTGCTACTCTCATTATGTGGAAAGCACGTGGACATGTGTCTCAGATAAGCATCGCTATCACACTACACAACTGAACCCACTATTTTCTGTTTGTCAATATTCGTGAATTTCAAGTACTTGTTTTCCTCAGTTCGGAAAGTAGACCTCACAGCATCGTGTTATTGGCATAAATAATTATATTCCGCGAGCTTCTCATTTGAGAAATACTGGAGACAGTGATCGCAAACAAAAATTCTGTAATGGTGTTTGGTCAACTGACTGTGAACCAAACATGTCGAATATTTGATCATTGCAAAATGCAAGTGGGCAGTACTAACACTAGCACGAATGGCCAACATGTTTACATGGTGATCACATCGCACAGGAGAAATATCGATGAGTACAATAACCCCTTCCTTAACATTGTCAAACGATTTGTCAACATCACCATCTTTGTCTTCTGCAGAGTAGTCATTAATGTAAATATCATTGAGCTCCTCGAATTCTTTTATCTTGTGTAACACTACAGGAGTCGACAATCTCTCGGTATTCGGAACCTGGTGAGGTTTTAGATATGAACCGGATTGATTGACATTAACTGTGACTGGAAATAAATTCGCGAGAATGGCGTACAGGAAGCACCAATATCCCGAGCACTGCACATTAATGCAAGCTTTCCTATCGGCAATGAATTTAGGAAATTTTATATGAGAAGCACCTACGGTTAATGGTCTGTATTTCGAAATGTGAACATTCATTTATAATATCTGTTCCATATAATCGTAGTGAGAGAAGTGATTATGTTTTCCTAGTAAATTTCATCAACATTAGACGAATGGAGGTTGGGGGAAACTTTACTTAAAAAATGGAAAACCTCTGTAGCGTTTTCCTCAGCGGGAGTGTTTTTGAAAAACTTGATTGATAAGGAGACGTAGATTTTGGAAGGGTGGGGTGCCATGTAAGTTACGTTTCAAACTGATGCCTTGCAGCTTTGAAAGAAAAGGCTTAGCATCTGTCTCTGATTTATCATTACGTATTCGCGTGTCCACGATTATACATCCAAATACTGTATCCAAAAGGATATATGGCAAGTCTTGGACCAAAGATATGTCGGATGACGAGGTATCAGAATATGAATAGGATTCCGTTCCAACATTATCAGAATAACTTTCTGAAAGAAGAATCCAATTCAGAGAAGCTTTCTATTCCCAAGGAAATGCACCTACACTTTACAGTGGGTGTTCCTTACATACTGAATGTGACTCTACTCACCAATACCAAAAACCAACCCACTGGGTAAACTCAGGATCTGAAACAAAAGAGAAAAATAATTATACGTTATGTGTGTGTGTGTCACTATGGCTTGTCGCATTTCCCGCATTGAACGAACCTACCGAATTATCCCACTTCCCCATTATACAAGTCAAATAAGTAAATTCAGACCCCCACTAAGTAAAGTCTACACATATGAAATTAACAACCCTTGAAACAGTATGAAATTTAAAACCCTGCATCTAATTATTTTTTACCCTGAAGGTGTTCGAAACCCTTCCAGGGGCACTTCATAACCTATGTCCTAAGCAACTTTGGTACCGAAGGGCCTCTGAAATCAGAATGTTTAAAACCTACATTTAAAACAAGTTGCTACACATTAAAACAAGTTAAAATGCCTATTTCCTTACATTTGAAATCCTTTGTCCAGTTCCGGCGGTGAGTTGTAGGATGAAGTACCAGTAAACCAAAGTCGCAACAAGCAGTAGTAATGTGAATAGGTATTGCAGAGACTGTAGATGTTGAGCTATGACCATCAGAGACAGACTAAGCTCTAACTAAGTATATCCAATCTCGGAACCCAACCTTCTAGCACAGTGGTTGGAGGCAGACTGACAGACTTGGGGAAGTGCAACTTTCGTTTATAGTCTCCATTTGACCTCATTTCAGAAAAGTTGTGTATCCACGTCCAGGCATTGCCCTTTACAATAGAGTTACTTTAAAGACTTAATGTCCTTGTTTGCCACCCAAGTAGCCTCAGAACATGGAAACCCTTTCAATTGGACCAAAATCTTATGTTTTCCAGAGTAATAATTTTATCAACCAAGTACATATCTGGTGAATGCACTTTCTGTAATTCATGTTCATAGAACCCACCAGTATTGATACACCATTGTAGCTTTCGAGGTAATAAACACTTGGGTAGAAATGTCTAACTGAAATAATTTTGAATCGATGACTTAAGGATTATTATATACTTTCTTTAATATACCATTATTTTTCACATCTACAGGCTCCATCTTGATTGTTCTGTAAAATCTACCATTGTAAAATTTTACCACCTTAGGTAAAATATCCACACAATTTAACTACTTCGAGAAGTGAAGTATTTATAAAGTAACTGTTTTCTGGATTTGTTGAAATGCTCAGCAACAGTACATTTTATTTCAGAATAAGTTACATAAATCTTGATGCCATAAGTTGTCATTAACTTTTTGAAGTGTAGATTTAAGAAGTACATCCCTTGATCCATATGGAGGTGAAGAGGTACCTTTTACTTTAAAACAGTAGACGCTGCATCAGCAACTTGTTTCCCACTTTTATTCTTTACTGGAACAGTAAATGCATATTTTGAATATACATAAATTACAGTTAGAATGTACTTTTAACCTTGGCTGTGTTTAGAAATTAAATTCATATCACACATATCATATTCAAAAAATAATTTTAACCATGAGTAATAACTTTCCTTCTTGGATAAGTAATTCTTGCTTGAGCATGTGATTCGGTGGCAAGATTGCTGAACTTTATTTGTTTTTATATGAATTATTGCAAGGCTGTTTTGAGGCTATAAGTATCTTCAAACACGTAACTTATTTGTCTGGGTTGTCCCATTAACAACAATTTCCCTCAAGAAATGTAACTTTGTGTGATCTGTAATTTTAAATTTCTTATTAAAATATAGTTCAATGCAGGGTCTTAGACATACATTCTTGGTAGTAGTCAAGGCGCGCAAACTATATCTCTTGTTGCGACTGTTTAAAAACATTTTACAACTCGTTTGAAGTTAGAATATATAATTTCAAGAATAAAAGTGTGCCAGAGTTTGAAATACTTATCAGCTGCTCCAATCACACAATGTCTCTGCAGCTTGCATGACCGTCGATTAAATTTTTAACCAACAGCCTAGCGTCGCTTGTCTGGCATTATAATTTGTAACATTTCTTCTCAATATTCAACTAAAGTGTAAGTTATGTTTTATAATATTTCCCGCCCTGTGCAAGTGTCAGAGAGTCGTTTTATTATATGGGATAATTAATTTGTTTTAGTTCAAACATTTCATCAAAAAAAGAGTGTTGTAGCAATATTTTAGTGTGCACGTGTACAGCACACGGCAACTCACATGTGTGCGGACTTATGGGGTTTGTGGGTGTTAACATTAATCTGCTGGATAAGGTGCTGGGAGGACCTATAAATATGTATTTTTTTTTAAATAAATTCTTACATATGTTTTTATAAATTTTTCGGAATTTTTAAAATTTTTAGAGAAACAAGGGAAATTTTAAAGGTAAAAGGGAAAATTTTCCGGGAAAAGGGTAATTCTTATGGAAAGTGGCTATTATAGTACTAACATTTTTAAGTAAAGTAATTTTTTTTAAAATTTTTAATAATAAATTTTTTAACGATATTTTTATTAAAAATTCAAATAATAATTTTTAAATGCATTTTTAAACAATGTGTTAATATGTCTTTTTTGTAATAATTTTTTTTATAAATTTTTGAACAATTTTTAAATTAAAATTTCTGTAATAAATTTATTCACAAAATTCTAACAACTTTTTAATTATTTATGGTTTTTAATAAAACTTCTTTGTAGAAATTTTTAAAATAATTTTTTAAGAATTTTTTTGCAATTTTTGGGTTTTGGGTCAGAGGTCATTGGTGTCAAGGTCAAGGGTCAAATGTCTAGGTCAAATTAATGTGTGTCCAAGATGGCAGATGGTGACATAAAAACATGGTGACGGCCCCCGGCTTCGGCTCCGATGCACGATATCCTTGTGCGTCAACCATTATTTCCCTACTACTCATACATAACAGTACAGCACGGCTGCTCACCCTCTATGCCCCCTCCCAACCTTCATTCATCCACCTAACATGCACACAAGGAGTTTTTTGCAGCATGTGTGCGCTAACCGCCAGCAGCTTTTAGTCTGTGCGATATGGTAATGTGAATAATTGTGATAGAAGCTTAAATATTTTTTTTTTTTGTTTAGCTGACTGGCATGTGCAGTGAAGTGCAAGTGCTTAGGTCTTACACCAAATGTCTGTAGTCGCAGCACCATAAATGTTTGGTGACATTAGAGAACAAGTGAAACTTGTTCACTTACACTTGACCATTGTTAACATTATACTTATATATACTTATTATTTATGACCACAGCATAAAGGGTTAACCTAACTGAACTCTCCTTAGGCAGCATACAATAATATACAAACAATTGAAAGAAAATACACACACAAAGAATAACATTCAACACTTCCAACAATAAGAAATTCCGCCTGAAGCTGTAGGCATTTCAATGAACTAATGTTACATTACATTGCCAAAACCTTAAGGCAGCATATCAATAAAATAATAAACGACAGATGACAAAAGAACACAGCATCAATAACAATCTTACTCTACCATAAATAATCAGCACAATTTTCAAGAACACCAGCGTCCCAAGCAAAGCGAGAAAAATGTTACCCACATAACAAAACATAGCCACTTTATACTTCGCATTACTGAGAAGACTTGGCGACCCAAATGGATTATTATGATGCAATCAGCAATGCAGAAGAAACCAAGGTATGTAAATTCCAGTACTAAAGTGTTTCGTTGTTGTTATTAAAGAATATCGCTACTTTGTTTGTCCTAAAAGACCTTCGGGTCCATCTGTTTATATCCTTTAAGGGTTAAGCATATCAAGCTGTGTTCTGTATTCAAGGTAGGGAGCAACTTTGATCATGCATGTTGAGGCAGGTTATTGCATATTCTAGGTTGTCTAGACCGTGCTCCTCCCAGGTTAAGATCCCTGGTACTAGGCAGTTGACGTAACTTCTGTGATGAGCACATCACTTCGGTTCAACCATGGCAAAATAAGGAATGGCGCTAGCAGCGTTTACATCCTCTTACGTAGTCTTCCTCAGAGACACCCAGCACAGGGCTTTAGAAATAAACTCTTGGGAGGTCAACTATTTAAATATCATGGCTCATCGAGTGGCAGCAAACAATTCGAATTGTGCATTCCTCTCGTAGCTTCATTTAAAAATCCCCTAACAAAGCTCTCAATACTTATAAAATATTAATGCCTTCCGCTAGCATGTGTACCACACAGCAGTAACTCAGCTTCGCCTTACACTGTTATTCTCTTTAGGCATGAGCAGAACACTCAAAAATTTACCAAATTATGCCTGCCAATCAGTTAATTTGTGCCCGGGACTACTAACTTGTAGCAATTGCGGAAAAACCTCTCGCTTTACCTCAAACAGTCCAGCATACAAGGGCATAAGATTAACCATCATGTGGTCCCAATGCTTGCTCAATCTACCCACTTGCGTTGAAACTAGCTGTCCTGGCAGTAATTTATTCACCCTAGATTTATTCACATACTAATGCAGTCTACGCCGCACAAGTAGCTCAACCTCTTCTTTTAACTTTTCCGACCATTGCTCGTCACCGTGTGCTATTCTTGGAGGCTATGGTAATTTATTAGAGTCGTAAATCTCCAATTGTGGGCCCGTCAGATTTTCCCAAGGTATCAGATTTTTACTCTCCTGAATTGCGTGGTTAAAAATAAATTCTACGGGTTGAATCAAACCCCTCCAACTTTCCTGAGTAGTATCGCAAAATATCCTTAATTTATTTCCTTAACTTCTCATTCTTCGTTCCACGGGATTACTTTGTGGATGGCGAGTAGCAGCAGTTGTAGGTACAATTCCCTACTCTCTCAAGCTCATCTGCTATAAATATCATGTGAATTGCATACGCTTGCCTCAGAATATGCACATAGGCTTCCCGAGTTCCTTTATGAATAGTTCCAGCTTGCTTACAACTGTCTTAGCATTGACATGTACTATTGTGTATAACTTGGTATATTTTTAAAACATGTCCATTATAACAAATATATAGGTCACTCTGGTTTTAGAGCATGGCAACGTACCAAACAGATCTACTGATGCCAAATCTAATGGAGTTTCTGGAATGTTAGGCACTATTTCTCCTATCAATTCTTCTTGTGGGTGTTTACATTTTTGACACAAGTCACAGGCTTGTACAGTAATAGTAACTTCCTGTAGCATCCTTTTCAAAAAGAATTGCCTATGCAGGGCTTCATAAGTTTTCTTTACACCTATATAGCCAACCAACTAATGAGTTCCAATGATCAGCTTCTCCTCTAGTTTTCTCGGTACAACAGTTTTCCATTCATCTTCAAAATCTATCTGACACAAACGATGCTGAAATAAAATTCCATTATCACCCTTACAAAAATAATTCCTTAGCTGATGATCAGCTGTCACTTCCTGTAGCTTATTTAACATTTTGTTGCAAAATTTACTAACTTTCTGTTCTTCAAAAATATTTGCGAAAATTTTTTATGGTAATTGTGACTATTCCGGTTGTTTTGCAGCTTTTGCAACGGAAACTACATTGGGATTTTTATTTATAATTTCTGGCGCTATATCTGGAACACAACTGAGGTAATCAGTTACAATGTTTTCGTTTCCTTTTATAATTTTAATGTCTAAATCAATATCCTAAACCAACAATCACCATCTTGTTAGGCGACTACTGAAATTCTATCCTGTTCGTAAGCTTATCAATGCTAGGGGATCAGTCTGTAATACAATACGTTCGCCCAACAAGAAGTTACGAAATACTGTAGTATCCAAATTACAACTAGCATTTCCTTCTCAGTTACTGTATAATTTTTCTCGGCCGTATTAAGTGTTCGGTTCGCCATTGCGAACGTCTTCTAGGCACAGTCAGGGCTCAGCTGAGCGAGCTTCGCTCCTAAAGCACAACTGGATGTGTCCGTGTACATATAATTCGTGTTACCTTGAGTGGGATGATGGATCACACGCTCTCACAAAAATAGCTCTTCAAAAGCTTCAAACGCCTGCTGTTTCTCTGCTCTCCATTTCCACGTTAGATATTTTATCAAAAACTCCAATAACGATGAACAAACTTCCGCAACTTTATCCGAGTAATTACAGTAGAAACCGACAACTCCAAGGAATGCACTTAACTGACTTACGTTTCTGGTTAATGGAAAATCCATAATTTCAGCAAGTTTATCTGGCGCCATGCGCATCCCTTCTGGAGTCAAAACATGTCCTAGAAAAGGCACCTCATCACGACAGAAAAGCGATTTATTTAGTTTTACTGTAATTCCTGCTGCCTTTAATTAATTTAGCACGGACTGCAGGTGTTCTACATGCTCTTCAAATGTGGCTGATGTAACCAAACTATCGAACACATAACAACGCACAAATTCGGCGCATTCTTCTGATAAGGTAACGCTCATGCCTCTCGCGAACTGAGATACGGCGTTTCAAAGCCCGAGAGGCAGTACTTCAAAGCAAAACTGTTGATTCCTAAACAAAAAAGTGGTGTTACTGTTTCGAATCTTCAGTAGGAGAAACTTGCCAATAGCCATGAGTTAAATCTATCGTATACATATAGCAAACTCCCTGGTATAGACTTAATAGTTCGTCAGTTGATCGTGGGCTCTGTTGATTTTATAGTGAAACTACTCAATTTACGTGCGTCCAAACAGTTTGAATGTTCTGTCTTTCTTTCTTACGCAGAAAATTCGGTTACAGTACGGATTTGCTGCAGGTCTTGCCACATTCCAGAACAACATTAAATTTATATAATCTTCCGTTTCCTTTGCGTACTTTGCCGGTATAAGGTAAGCTTTGCAATGAAACAAACACCTCTCCAGGTTCAAATTTCACATAGGCCTCGTACAACTTGTTTCGGCCTGGCTGTTCCGAGAAATGGCCTGGCTAGTCAATAACAGCTTTTCTACAACGTATTTTTGGTGCCGGCTAACTCCTGCAATACTGCTTACAGCTTGTAGAATAACTTCCAACGAAGCGATAACATTCATAGGTGGAGACTTATGTAGCTGACACTCTGCTACCTTGAAGCTGACACACAAACTTGTCAGACCATCTCCAATAGTCCAGGGTGGTTACAGCGCTTACCTCCCTGTCAGTGGTGTGCACTAACCAACCATCGAAATCCAAACTGGCACTGTAACATGTCAGAAAATCAGTGCCTAAAATTACTGTTTTCGTCATAACTTTAATAACTAAAGCTGATATTTTCTTAGTGCTGCCTAGGCACTCAATAGTTAACAACACTTGCCTGCTAACTATTGGGCTCGACTTAGCGGTTACTCCAATAATATGAAGCCTAGGTACAGGTACGACTGATAACATAAATCCTGTTGCACAGGCGTCGTTAACAAAATCTTCGACGACACAGCTTACCTCTGCTCCACTATCCAATAAGCAGGGCACTGACATACCGCATACAGTTAACATCAACTCAGGACGAGTATCCTGCATAATAACATCGTCTTCCTCCGTGTTATCCAATAAAAATTCCCTGTTAGTCTCTCCAAGATGCACTGTATTTATAACAATTTTTCCAAATTTTTCAGCTCGACTTCGACTTGTTGAGGAACACTAACCACACAATTGGACCCCTTGGTACTAACATCTGTGATTTGGGCCAGCGAAAAGAACCCTATTCCCCAGACCCTTTCTAGTTTAACTTATTATTACAAGTTGCATTTGTAGTCAGCAGACTCGCCTCTCTCCTTGCTATTGAGTTACGAAAGGAAGCATTCGCGTATCCAGTGGTGTCAGGTTGTTGAAGTATCCACATGGCTACGGCAGTAAATAGCTTGTAGCTCTCAGTGTATAGCTTGCTCGAGCTGACTGCTGTAATTTATTGCTTTGCATTTTTCTGCCATGTTGGTTCTGTCCCATGTTTATGCTAGGTGGTAAAGATGTGTGTGGAAATCTCTGGGATACACTCTGGTTAAAAATAGGTTGCTAATTTTTTTCTGGGCGAAGGCGGTATCTTGTGACATAGGCGATCTAGGGCTTCAGTTCTCACCTAACCTTTCTCCTTCTTGATGTTACCTCTTCTTACGATCCATGCAGTGTCCACGGGTCCTTCGACCTCTCCTTCCTGAGTAATACTTCCTCCCCCTAAAAGAGTGTTGGCTATTTATTTGATGTAATCCAAGACCTAGCGAATCTGGTGCTTAACAGTCCACTTGAAATGCTCGACGCTGGGGTAGCTATTAATATTCTGTCGAAAACCTCCCCTATACTGATTAGGCTGGATTCCGGCGTACAGCGGCGGTGGTCGCTCTGTGGGACCAGGCTTGTCTTCTTCCCTGATAGCCTGTTGCCTCTGCATCTTCTCAATCTGATCAAATACTAACAACGCCTCGCGGGATGATACAATTTTAGTATCCCTTCGGCCTGACCAGTGTGTTTGGTAGCGATAAAGGAGCTGCAATAAAACCGTTGCCATAAACTCCTCGTCGCTAATCGGTTGGTTTAGATGGCGCGACATCTCATAAACCTCCGAAATATGAACTTCTAGGCGGCGACCTCGGCTTGGGGTAAACCTCTCAGCATGGAGCTGGACTCTACTTTTGTATTCTAAAAACATTCCACAAAGTTTCTCTTAAATACTACATACGATGTAGTGGTGCTGTTAGTCACTTCCTATTAATAGTAAGCTGTATAAGTAAGCGCAAGATTAAGGCATCTCAGCGTGTCATTATCACCCAAACCAAACAGTACTGAGTATTCCTCGAATTTTATTATGAAATTAATTGGATTTTCCCCTGGTTTTCCCTCGAATTTGAACAATTGCTCCGCCAAATTTTTCGATAGGTGGTGTTGTAATGTAATAATGGACGTAATCGCCAGTGTAACAGCTGAAGTTAGTGCAGTGTTTTCTTCTGCAATTATTGCACTACTTCTAGGTTCAGTCAGTATTGTACTCTGACGTTTAAGGTTTACACTTCCCCACAGTCAAGCTCATTCATGCCCAAGTGAAGGTATCTTACCCCTTCCACAACCTGAGCTAGCTGATCTACTTTATCAGATACCTTAGATAGTTTAACGGCTGTCGCTAGTAGTATATGGGTACCTAGCGGAGAAGCCAATTTACACCCTAAAATCCACGATTTTCCATCGTTTTTTCGTAAATTTACTACATTTTTTCCAGTAACTTCAAGCTTTTTTCCTCGAATTTCGAGCAAAAAATGCCATTAGAACAGTCTAAAAAAACACCCAAAAAAGCACCAAAATGACCAAAAAACATACAAATTTTATGCTAAAAACAAACAAAATCATCCAAAAATCAAGCTAATTTCAAATTTTTCCAAAATACATGCTTAGGATTTGTGTAATTTGAATAACAGCAAATTTAAGCTAAAAAAAAAAGCTAAAAAGTAGATGAAATATTAAAACAATTCAAATTAATAGAATTTATAGATTTTATGAGAACTCATCATGCATAAAATTTCCATTTTCATTTATTTTAAACCTTTATATACTATATAAACTTCTCTCTCATTTATTAATTTTAAAGCATTTTTATCAAAAAATTTTAAATATCGACCTGGTAATGTAATCTTATATTCACCATCTAGAACACAATACATTTTTTTTTACCGAATTTAGATTCATAAATTTGAAAATCTGTAGCAGGAAATAATTAGTTTTTTTTCCAGAACTTATAATTTAGTTAATTAAAATGAATTGTTCAACTTGTTGAGCAGAGACTCCATTTTGTTTTTTGTAATTTACAAAGAAAAAATTTATAAATACATTTTTCGTAATAAATTTCTGGCCTTATAAATAAAATGAAATCGTCACTATCTAACGAAATGGAAAATAATACCATATGTAAGCAATGTAAAAGGTGTGGCGAAGTATTAAACATATAAAATTTTTCACCAAACAAACACACAAAAGATAAGCATATTAGCACCTGTAAAAAGTGTTATAGAGAATATGATAGAACTCGTTATACCCTAAAATAAAAGAGAAAGTACTATGCAAATGTGGAAAATATGTTTCTATGACCAATCTTGAAACGCATAAATATACTAAATTACACAACACATTTTAGATGTTCTAAATGAAATTCAACATGATGATTATTCAACTAAGACATGCATAGTATGTAAAGATAAAAAAAACCTATTGATTCATTTTATCCTCATAAGGCTACTTTAGACAAACTTACAACATATCAAACTTGTTTTAGTGAATATGGTAAAAAATACTATGCCTTAAAAACAGAGAGTACTCAACTCGAAAAGCATAAAAACAGTAAATAGCACAATACAGTAGTAGGTATTCTAAATGAAATTCATCATGATAATTACCCAACAAAGAAATATTTTATTATAATTAAAATTGTAAGGCCAAACATAAATGTTTTAGTGGATATCTCAAGAATTATAGTCTTTACAAGGAGTTACCTAGTTAAAAACGATATCGTTATTAATAATAATCTAATCCCTTGTTCTATTTTATTCCATTATTTTTATTATACTCATTTTTTATTTTTTTATTTTATAATTAATTTTTTTCTTACTAAATAAAGTTAAAATGTCAGCGAACAATCTTGCTGTTGAGTTGCGCGAGAAGAGAGTGAGCGAATTATGAATTATGGGTAGAGATTTAAAAATTAAATTTTGGTATTTTAAGAACATATGAATTATGTACAAGCATTATACAAAGTCGAATAGTCAGAAAAAATATTGAAAAATTGAAAACAAGGAACAATTTTACACACTTGCCCCTTTCTGGCTATAAAATGACAAAAATTAAAGCTAAAAAAGAACTTTTAAAAATTCCATTTTTCTAATCAGATATTTTTAAAACCAAAACACAAAAGTAGTCGTAATTTAAAAAATTTAACTTTTTCTAAACTCGAAATTAGAGAAGAAGATAAAAATTTAGGTCAAATTTTTCCTTTAAAAAAAAAACACTTTTAACGAGCGAGTGGAAAAGAAAATTCCATTCGAAATTCGTGAGATTAGCCATAATTTAATTCAAGACTTCAACATTTGGAAAACAAAATACGGTATTCGTATAAATAATTTACAATGTAATTCGATAGAAAAATGAATGCTGTTCGAAATGCTGTTTATGCGACAATGAAAGTAGTACAAAAATTAACTGGTTATAAATAAGGTGAACAAATAAGAATATACGCAAATAATCAGAATTTTCACCATACAGTTTCAGCGAAAAGAAATGACAATTTAAACGCCGAAAATTTACTTAGTCAAATTGAGAGAATAATGACATCAAATGAAGATGTAGACATAAATGAAATTACTTTTTACATAGATGTTTACAAAATCCCAAGAGGAAATAGACCTAAAAAATAATTGTCGATATAAAGATATAAAACCCAAAACAATGTACTACTAAAATTACAAATGATGATAATTTATGTGGGCCCAGTGCAATAATTACAGCTTTATCATACGAAACTAATATAATTTCGAATAGAGAATTAACGAATAATGAGGTTATGTATATTAGAAAAGGAAGAAAATTTCAAGGAGAATTAGGTCGTGAACTTTGCAAAAGAATGGGAAAAAATTGCGAAATTGTTTTCAGTTTGGAAGATATTATGGATGCATAAAATTTTCTGAATGTTCAAATTAAAGTTGTTTCAGCTACACATTTCAACTTAATTATAAAATCTGGTTAAAAAAAAACAATAACTATTTATTTGTATTTACACGATGAACATTACGATGTAATTAATAGTATAAAAGCATTTTTAGGTAGTGACAAACCTTACAATAAAAAAGATCAACACGAGTGTGGGAAAAATAATAAAAATATATGTACTTTGTGTAAAAAACCACAACACAAAAAGTTTGGGAAGATGAAGATCGAATTATAGACTATATTGCGAAAAATGTAATAGATATTGTTTCGGAAAAGATGGTTTTTCAAATCACGATGATGCATGTAAAGACTGTTTATAAGTGTAAAACGTGTAACAAAATATGTTTGAGAACTGAAAAGACACAAATGTGGTTAGGCCAAATGTTGGAATTGTAAGGAATTTGTGAAAACTGATGAACATAAATGTTATATGCAAGCGAGACAACAAAAAGGTGGTTTTGTAAAATTATTGTACTTGTAATGGCGAAAACAAGAAAAAAATATGGATTGTTCTTACACTGAAATATATTACTATTTTTGACTACGAAGCCACACAAGATACTGGTTTTCACATACCAAAATTTATATCTGTTAAAGATTTTCATGGTAACAAAAGGCATTTTAAAACAAATGATGAGTTTTGCGAATGGGCATTATCTGAAGAAAATAAAGGATAATCATTTATCGCACATAATTCTAAAGGCTACGATTCTTATTTTATTTTACAATATTATGTTAGAAAGAGTATAAAACCTCATCCTATATAATAAGTAGACGATCTCTTGTCTGCCTGTCTGTCCGTCTCTAATACATGTAAGTCCCTTGAAACTCAACAGAAATTCTTCAAATTTTGCAGAGCGAATCCTCAGGGTAAAACACAGGTCAAGTTCGAATTTCAGCAAGATAAGGTTAAGCAATAATTGCTTTTTACCCTAAAAACTCATTTTTTAAATAACTTTTTCCCCATGAAAAGTTTTGTATTATGCATAGAGAATTTTGCATAGAGATATGAAGCTAATGGAATATCATTTTTGTTTACTTTAAATGTCTTGCTTCAAAGTTGAATTAATTAAGGGGGGCCACAGTGATTCCGTGGATAGAACGATTCCAAGTGGAGCCTTAGTGGCTCAGTGGATAGATGATTCCAATTGGGGCCTTGGTGGCTCAGTGGAAAGAACGATTTCAAGTGGGGCCGCAGTGGCTTAGTGGAAAAAACTATATCCAATGTTGAGTTCATTTCACATCATTTTTTTTTTTCAGTCTTTGTATGGTAACAAAAATTTGTAACATCATAACTGTTCTAGGTACATGACAATACAAAAAAAAGGCCACTTGCTGGGCCGCTAGTACTACATATAAAGGCAAAAAAATTATTCAACATAAAATATCGAGTCTAAATATCTAAATAATTGATATTATGAACTTCGTTCAAGGAGGTCTTTCAACATTTCAAAAAACATTTGGGCTAAAAGAACCAAAAAAAGGATAGTTTCCACAAATTTTTTTAATACACCAGAAAATCCAAATTATGTAGGAAAAATGTTTACTACAAAATATTATGGGGTTAATACAGTGAAACAAGAACAACGAAAAGACTTTTTAAAATGACATGCTGAAAGAGTAAGAGAAAATTATATTTTCTATTTCAAAAAAGTGCTTGCTGAATATTATGATCCTGATGATAATATTTTACGGCATGGTTGTCTTAGATTTAGAGAATATTTTCTATAAATAGCAAATATAGATCCATTTTGCTACATAACAATAGCGGGGGTTTGTTTGGCTGTTCATAGAGCAAATTTTCTTATGAATAATACTATTGCTGTAAATAAAGATGATAAAATGAAATCTTTAGTAAATAATCAATTTTTGTGGTTAAATACGTCTCCAAATGTTCTACATGCATAAAATGGTTGATAAGTTATTATTTGTGGAGTAAAAGTTGATGGTTATGACGAAAAAACAATACCAATATATCAATATCATAGTAGTTTGAACATGGTTTTCTTGAATGTTATTTTCTTGACACTGTAAATGAATGCTACAGTGAAAGTATGGATAAGTTATTTACTAAAACAAACAATCGAACGACAATTTTAAGACAAAAAGGTTACAAAGTAAGGGAAATGTGGGCTTGTAAATGGGGAAAAAAATCGATTTTCTACAAAAATAATTTAGGAAAAACTAAAAATGTAATAGAGCCACTACAACCTAGAGATGAATTTTTTGGATGTAGAACAAATGCTGCAAAATTAAAAGTTTCAGGAGAAAAATTATATATATATATATGTGTGTATGTGTAGTTTGTATCCGACAGTAATGTTTTATTATTATTATTATCGAGTAGGTCATCCAATTAAAATATTTAATCCCAAAATTACGACGAAAATTGGTTTTGATTGATCATACGTAAATTTTTACCACCACGAAATTTATATCATCCAGTACTACATATTAAGCAAGAAAAACTATTGTTTACTTTATGTTCAAAATGTGTTGTAGAGAAAAAAGAAGAAAGTAAACATAGCGAAGAAGAAAGAGCTATCGAAAAAGGTTACAAACTTCTTAGAATTTATTAATTTTGGCATTTCGAGCAAAGAAGTAATAACATAAATTATATTAAAACATTTATGAAAATAAAATCAGAAACTTGTTGTTGGGAATACGATTATAAATAAAAAGAAGAATGTATACATGTTATAAAAAGAACAAAATATCGATTTAAACATTGACAATATTGAACAAAATCCAGGGAAATGTGCTGTTGCCAAAATTTGTTTAAATTCACTTTGGGGAAAATTTGGACAGAGACAAAATTTTACATAAACAGAATATATCACTGATCCAACTCGTTGGTACGAATAGTAATTAGATGATAGAATAGAAATAAATAATATTATTTACATCAATGATAAAATATTTGAATTGTAATATAAATACGATAATTATGTAGAAGTGAGCACTGCAACAAATATATAATTATAGCAACTTTTACTACTTCAAATGCTAGATTACATTTACATGAAATGTTAAATAAATTAGGTTATAAAGTAGTATATTATGATACAGATAGCGTAATATACATTGATGATGGTATAAATAGAGTTAAAACAGGTTGTATGCTTGGTGAATGAACAGACGAGTTTGGAAAGAACGATTATAGTATAAATTGGATTAGTACTGGGCCAAAAAGTAATGGGTATGAAATTTTTTAGGGAAACCAGTTAACAAAATTAAAGGATTCACTCTAAATCACGAAAATACTTTACAATTGAACATGAAATCGATGGGCGAATTGGTACAAAAACTAAGGAAAATGTGATTATAAAAAACAATATGATTACAAGAGATAAGGAAAAAACTAATGAAAAAAGTTTATGGCAAAATAATTTAATTTTGACTATGAAAAATGCATGATTTTGAATGGAATATAGATATATAACCATGGGGTTACAAAAGAAATTATTTTATAGTATAATACTTATATATTTTATTTTTAACATCTTTAATTTCCAAAACAATATCAATATCAGAACCATCAAAATCAATTAGTTTACCATTTTCGTCACTGATTTCTAAAACAATCTAATTAAACCATTAATTATTTTTTCTATAAAAATTGGTTATGATGGCCTGTGAAAATATAATCTCTAAAACGAAACATCATTTTGGTGGAAAACTATCAATAATGCCTGTTTCTAAATTATTAGATTAATCATATTTTATAAACATCCCATATGCTAAATTACAATAAACATTTATCTTTTTAAATAGGTCAAAATTAGGTAACTTAGTAACAATGACAACTTTCTCTTTTTCAATAGCCATATTTCTCTCAAAACCAAAATTATCAGATAGTCGGTGGTCAAATTTAATATCAAAAATAGATTTAATAAATATTCTGTTTTTCATACTGTATGTTGTTAATTCGATTTTACTAGTTGAAAAATGTTCAGTTGAACTTATAATTTGTTTTTTATGATTCAATATCACATTGGCTTCTTGGAATGGTTATAACTTAATTTTTTCCCAATGACTGCACTTAATTTTTCAATTGTCATTATAGTATTATTGTCTATATTAGGAGATAAAAATTTCCATTGAAAAATATTCAAGCAAGTTATTTATCTTGGTGAATTATATCATAGTAAAGTTAATTCTTTAGTACAGAACTATTATTTGTTAACTTAAATATTTTACTGTCCATTTATTAATCAAAAATTTTCTTATTAGATGAAAAAAGTTGATTGGGGTGTTGGTGTTTTAATTTCCGAAGGAGATGCGAAGAAAAAAAAGATTGGCGAATTACTGCCTGGCAATATAAGAGCAATTATAGTTGGTCTGAGCAATTGTGGAAAAACAACTGGATGATACATTTTATTGTAAGATGGGATGATAAATTTTAATAAATCCCATGTTTTTTCAAAAAGTATAAACTAACCCAAATATATTCAGCTACAAAATGATTTTGATGTGATAGCCAACAAGTTTAATAAAAAATTGGCATATTTTTAAAATAACAATGATGAAATAATTCCCTCATATCAATGTGAAAAGAGTTTCTAGTTATATTTGATGATGTCATTTGAGAAAATCAGGATGTTATTTGTAAATATTTCACTAGAGGATGGCACAACAATATTGATATATTTTATTTGTCACAAACATATTCGAAAGTGCCCAAGCAATCGGTGAGAGACAACATGAACTTTCAATGTTATTTAGAGAAGGTGGCGTGGACTTAAAACACATTTATAATGATTGAGTCAGTGGGGATAGGACTTATGAGACATTTAAAGAGATCTGTTCAAACTGTTAGAATCAAGCATATGGTTTTATCACTTTAGATTTCAATAGAAAAATGAATAATGAGAAGTACAGAGAAATTATTGGTGATTTTTTATTCTAACTCTGTCTTAACTGTATACGACAATTCTTTATCTACTTCGCCGATGGCCACACTGTCTACTGGCTACAGGAAAAATAGCAATTGTAAAGCATGCTCTGCGTCGTCATTCCAAATTTGAGCTAAAATACTTCACTTGCTTGTGCTCATATATAAATATATGAGCAGCAGATGTAAAAATTAAAGGTGTATTCCCCGTATGGTGTAAGGTGCCACATAGTATGGTGAGTACTAGAAATAAAAAATATATATTTGAACTTCTCCACTTCACCACTAAAAAAATATATAAAAAATAATGGCCGGCCGGTGGTGAAGTGGGGAAGCTCTATAATGGAGTTTTGTAGGAGCTAAAAAAGGCCAGAAAAATTGGATCCCATGGCACAATAGAAATATCTGTAAACCCAAAAAATAAACAGGTCCTCAGCGTGACATTAACTTGTCTGTAAACATTTTGTAATTTTTTTAATGTTGATTGGGGTTAATTCAATTGACCTTTGAATATTTAAATTTTGAAAGATTTCTTTGTCCTGTTAAAATTTTTTGTATAAAAATGAAGGTTTGTTTACATAATCATTCTCACTATCACAAGAATTAATTTTGTGCTGTCCAAAAAAGAAAATCAAACAGAATATGTTGCCATATTTTTTAATGAATATGGATATCTAAAGGGTGATGGAACTTCACTTTAAAAAATTTGTACTGAAAAGTTCGAAAATCCTTTAAGAATATTTGAAGAATATCATAACATTCCTTTAATTGATGGTAAACTCGATGAAGAAATGATTAATTTAATCAATAAGCCAAGATGTGCTGTTGAAGGCAATGTACTCGGCAGCTACTCAACAACCAACAAATTGAATAAAAAATATCTAAATGGAATTTTGCATATTCAAATAAATCAATTACAAAATTAGCTGAAGAGGCTTTTAACATTTGGCAAAAACACACAGATTTGAAATTTGCTTATGACATGGAATTTCCAGACATACTTATATCTTAGAAAGGAGGTCAACATAGATAGAGATTACTAGGAGTTTGTCAGACTAAATTTTTTCCATATGGTAGTGTACTAGGACATGCATTTTTTTTTCGAATAAAAAAAATAGTCTTGTAAAATGAAAACAAAATAATTAACAAACCATTTTTGATAACAGAATGGTTCACATTTTACCAAATGATTTCAATTTTTTAATATACTAAAAAGCTTTGGGTGGGTTAGTTCTGTTGGTTGGTGATAAATGTATATGGTTGATTATCCAAGTTATCATCCTAATAACGGGATTTTGCTTGCTTGTATTAATTGATAAATACGAAATAAATGCTGGTTTTAATTCATATTAGGAAAAAACTGTTTCCTTCTATGATAAGGCATATTATGCTGAAATAGACGAATGTCGTTTCCAAATGAAAGAGAAATGCCTAATTAGCAAGAAATTTCCTCATTTGCCAGATATTGTA
This sequence comes from Dryococelus australis, assembly GCA_029891345.1. NCBI lineage: Eukaryota > Metazoa > Arthropoda > Insecta > Phasmatodea > Phasmatidae > Dryococelus > Dryococelus australis. The sequence goes on along the minus strand of CM056999.1, from coordinate 30,090,980 downwards.
AGAGTCTGTTTTTAAATACACAAATGGTTTACTGTATTTCTTTACCAACGAAACTTTCTGCGAATATAATGAATTTACAATGAAATTGACTTGAGTTGGTAAAAATAACATTTCATTCTTTGGTAAAAAGTGTGAATCATATAACGAAATTTTACATAAAGTGAAAGATGTTGTTAATGAATTAGAAAACGTAAATCCTTAAGAGCTATATAATTACAGAAAAACACAAAACCATTTATGAATATATAAGGAGGAGCGAATTGCTCCCCCTTTTAAATATGCAATCTAATACGATATTTATCAAAGAATCTGATCTATATTCATTGATTTTATTTTTCTTTACTTTTTTATTTCCTATCATAGACAATTATATAGAAATATAAAGATGAAGAAATTTGCCCAGCCCTTTAAATATGCAACCAATAATTGTTAATGAAACTATATTGTTGATAATTACGACAAACATAAATTTTCGAATCTTAAAGGTGTTCCTAAAAAAGGGACACTTTCAAACACACAGCCAAAGGATATATTTATCAATGAATCTAATCTATGTTCTTTACAAAAAACATATTTACTACTCGCAAATTTCACTTGTGCTAATTTCGCATATAAAAATGGAGTCAATTCTAGACATAAATTAAAAAAAAAACTTATTTAGAATGATAAATAAATTTTTATAATTATTGAGGAAAATAATCCATGGTTTAAAGGAAAAGATCTTGGTGAAATTTTAGAATATTCTAATCCAAAAGACATGTTAAAAAATTAATTTCATTTAAATATAAGAAACTTTTAACAGAAATAGGTGAGATGAAAAATTCATGCCACCTCTCTTACAACAAAGGCAAAGCAGTTTATATTAGTGAGCCAGGTTAATATTAACTTATTTTTAGTTCGCTTTGTAAAATTGCAAAGGTTTTTAAAACATGGATATTTGAAGAAGTTATTTCATCAATTAGAAAACATGGCGAATATAAGATTCAAAAGATATAATGTATTTATACCAAGGTGAAATAGAGCATATACAAATTAATGAAATTAAAGTTAACCATTTACGAGATATAAATAGAATACATGATGAACGTGTGGAAAATTTAAGAGAGACAGTTTATATGGCCTTAGATGTAATAGCTCCCAGAAACAAACACAAAATAAAAATTTATATCAAATTTTCGTTCTTTTAAAATAATTTGTTGAGGGTTGTAAATATGATTATTATGTCATTAGAACTCAATGAAAAAAATTATCAAAGACAGTTGAATAGAATTGAAGATAAACATCCCAATTGTGAACAATTATTGAGATTTACTTATATTCCAAATTCTATCCATTTATATCAAAGAGTGAAAGAAACATTGAATGGTCACATTGTGTGTCTTTGTAACTATTTTAGAATTTCTAAAAATAACTATACTCAACATCAATTGATTAATGCGATTAATATTCTTAATCGAATTGAGTAAGAAGCTAATTTTTATTTTAATATTATATTTTCTAGATTTAATTTTCAAATTCACAAAACATCTGTTTTATTAATCCAAGAGTTATTTTAATTCTGGAAAGCTAACCATTTTACATACATTTTATTACATTTAGTTTTTAAAACTTTTTCAACCAAATATTCATCAAGATAGTTAGTTTTCGAAATTCCGTATTCATAAAAACTGCCTTTTATTTCTTCTCCAATGATATATATCAGTTTGTAAGTGAGTACACCATAATTTAAAACCTCCGAAATAGTAAATAATTCTGTTTTCCGATTAGGAGTATAACCATTTTAAAAAAAATCGTTTATTTTTTATCACACTGACAATACCGCCAACTTTATATTTCGGTTCAGTCAGTAATCATATATATTTGACATAATTTTTTTCATTTTTTGTTATTAACTTCAATTGGTTTCATACCAATGGTTCTACTTTTGGTATTGTTTTATTCTTTTACGAAATCATTTAATATATTTACGCACTCTTATAATTGCCATTTAAAGCAAATTTTTTCCACATTTTAATCTTCATTGTATGATTATATTTTTCTACAATACTGGCTTTAAGTTTGCTGAATGTAGAATAGTGATTGATATTATATTTTTGCATAAGGTCATTAAATATTTTATTACAAAATTCTGAACCAGCATCATTTTGTATATGAAGTGGTTTTCTTTTTATCAATATACATTCTAAAGCATTTGTTACATTTTTGACTGTTTTATGTTTTATAGATGTTTTGAAAAACATTTATAATAGTCATAATATACTTGTATCCATTATTTATATGTGATATGCCTTTATATTACCAGTATCCATCTCAACAAGATCAATTTGCCATAAATCATAAATTCCATACGAAATTACTTTTCTTCTTGGAAAATTTCTTCTTGCTGGTTTATATAATTTGTTGATTATTTCTTCTCTTTCATTGGGCATTTTTTAAATTTTGATTTATTGGAACTACATATAGAACATTTACTTTTCATATTTTGTATTATTATTGTTGGTGACTTTCATGCACTTCAAACACAAATTAGTCTCCATTTAATAGTATATATATATATATATATATATATATATATATATATATATATATATATATATATATATATATATATATATATATATATATATATATATATATATTTGCATTTTACGAATACTTAGGCAACATTCCGTTAACAAAACAATTAAAGTATTTATTTATTTTTAATTTTAAAGTTTAAAACTCGCCCCTATTAACTTAAAAAGGCTTACCGATATCTATTTTTGTAGTTCCCTTAATAACTGCCATAGTATCATCAGGTAAATTATCAGTAATTATTTTATAAACAGTACAATCCATTTAAAAAGAAAAGAAATTTACATCATTGGCTATGCAAAAAACATTATTTTTTTTTTTTCCACTTTCCACATAAATGAAATATATGAGATTTTTCTTCCTTACATTTTTCAACTTTACGGTTTAAATTTTGCAATTTAATAACTAATTCTTTATCAAAATCTTGTATGCTTTTTTCAACTTTTGTGTTAACAAGTGTATCACAATAATTGAGAACTGATTTCTTAAAATTGGTTAATTTATCAGCTATTTCTTTATCAAGATATATTTTACTGACCGAATCTTTTCCATCTACGGAATCAGTCATATTATTAATTCTACGATTTTGAATATAAACATAATCTGTTCTATAAACAAAAACATTACTAAGTTGAGCTTGTAAAGCAGAAACAATAATATTGTATATTGATTTCACATATGTTTTTAGTGCATAGTCCGAAACAATAGTATTGTGTATTTGAAACATATTTTTTAAAATATCTTTTTTGTATCATTTATCAATTTTATATAATTGGCAATAGTATTACTGAATCGTAAATGTATATCTTCTTTTAAAACATAATAAACTATTTATTTATTAAAAATATTTTATTGATTGCATCATTATCGTCTTTCGGATCATCTATATTAACAACTCTATATCCTAAAAAAGAAACACAAGATTTTGTATAATCAAAACAAGTGCTAAGTTTACTTTGTAAAGCAGAAACACCCGAATTGCATTGTGAATCTACACATGTTTTTAAAGCATAAACATTAATGTCAAAGATTTTATTTAAAGATTAATAGTTTTACAAATACATCTGACTTTGACTATCAAGGAAATTATACCATTAAACTTAAAACCATTCGAAAAAACGAGTAATACTATTAAACATAGATGTTCTCAAATAACTGAATCAGAGTTCGGAATTCTTTTATCATTGTAATAAACATTTCTGTTTTTGAAGTAATTAATTAAATTAGTAGAAATATTTCCTCCAAATTAGTCAAAATAGTAAACATCGTTTTCTTTAAAATAGCAAACCCAATGAGTACCAGGATTTGTCGAAATGTCAAAATTAACAACAGCACACTAATTTCTAGCATTCTATTTGGTAGTTCGTCAATCATATTAACATTTATAACAATTTTAGTATTTAGTCTTTTCACATATTCGTAAATATCGATACTTAATCATGGGGATACATTCAAATTATTTTTGGTCGTCCTCTTTTTTTGTAACTAAACCACTTCCTGCTTTATTTTCCATTGCTAAATTATATCTCTGTTGTTCTTTAGTTCTTTTTTCTTTTTTTAGTTTGTTCAACAGAGTTATAAATTGCACTGACTCCACCAACTAAAACACCAAGTGCACCTAAAATGGCATATAAAAGTGGTATAAATCCTCCACGATGTAAACCACGTCCTGTGTTCTCTTTAAACAATTTTTGAGTATTGGTACTGACAAAGCTAATAAGAAACCTCTACCCACTTTCAAATTTTTATATGTTCTCTCATATTGATCTTTTGTTAAAAGTTTATCTATACCCAAACTTCTTAATTGATCAATGGTTATATCAAAAGTTAAATTTTTTATCTTCATTTATATAGAAAAAATATATGATTAATGACAAATTTTAATACCCCAACTGAATTTTATTTTTGTAAACATACTTGAAGCAACAGCAACAAAGCAATTTTTTTCACCTATTGGAATATTTTTATATAGCATAATATCCTTAGCTTCTTTTCGTAAAATTTTCTCAGCTTCATGTCTAGATTCTAAATCTGTATCATCTCTATAAGCAATGTCAAGTTGCTTGCAGGCTTCATCTAATTTATTTATTCCTGTGTCACCTTTTTCTAATCTTTCATTTGTAAATGGACCACAATAATTATAGCCAGGAAAATGCATTTCAGGCCAATTTAAATTGTTAAAGCCCAAATTATAAAACCTTTACAATAATGTTCTGAATTCCAAAATTAATGAGGAATTACATTTACAACTCTTTTAAGATATGGAATTCCTTTGGGATTATTAACAACAAGTTTAGAAAATTTATTGCTCATCATATTCATTATGTTTACTTTTGATTGCAAAAAATTTTCTTTCCAACATTTTTTTCACCGTGTATAACTAACAAGCTATTAATTAATTCTCTAGCATCGTTCATCCAAATATATTCATTCGGCAAAAATTTGTATTTTTTATTCCTTCTCCAGATATAGGAGATCTTGGAGATATCATTCTTTTGGGTTTGTTTGGCACTGATCTTAATTGTGGTTTTATTTAATTATCATAAATCGGTTTAATGATTTTATTGTACTTTCAACTTCCACTCGAAGCTACCATTTTATTAGGATTATTTTCTTGAAATGCGGCATTGGTTGATAACATCATTTCTGTGTAATTTTCATAGTCATTATTTGTGTATTTGCCTTCAAGAGTTGATTGTTTATTTTTGTTAACAAATTATAAAGCACTTGTTAATTCATATTCTGTATCCTTAACAATTAGTTTATCATCATGCATTATTACTTTTGTATCCCCAATGTAAAAATTATGCCCATCTCCTCGTAAACCATATTGTTTTTTATAAACATTAATTCTTTCTGAAATTTCTTTTCCGAGATTTATAGCAGAAGCAGACGCCTACTGCGTCAAATTTTTCAATGGTACAAAACCCATGTGCTCTTATAAATAAGGAGATTTTGAGAATAATTCTCTTTCAAATGATGTTTTTTTTTGGTGTTGGTGAATAATCTAATTTTTTTGCTGCTACAGGAAATAATGTATATATTGAATTTTTATTTTTCACTTATACATTCTTTCTTTTTTACCAATTTTTCTTCGTATTTCGTCAATTAAGGGAATATCTTTCTTTTTTTTTTTTTTCGTACCCTGCCTCGTGATGCTTTTTATAATTTCTGTATGTTTCAATGAGTGATTTCAGTCGAGAAACGTTCTTCGAATTTTTCATTTATATATATTTTTTTCTTCTAAATAAGTTTATAAAATTATTGAGATCTTTAACAGACAAACTTTTCCCTCAACAGATCAAACTAGGGGAAATTTAAATGTTTACAATAATATAATTGAATTTGATATTCTTTAGGCGATGGGATTTTCTTTTCCAAATGATGCTTATGTTTACTAACCATTTCGTTTACTAAAGAGAGATAAAGATGGAAGTGAGGTAATATATGATAAAGCAGATCATATTGATGTTTGTTCTAACTTTTCTATTTCAGTTTTCTAGAGTATCAATCTGAAAACACGGACGTATTATTTAAGCTTTTTATAATACAGGAATAACATCAACAGTGATGCATACTTTGTTAAGATCTCCAGATGAACAAAGTTATTTAGAATTAAGTAGTGTTGATGATTATTATAGGGTAAAAGCTACTCATAGTGTTAAACCAAATGAAATATTCTATCCTCTTTGATATCTGTTTGGTTTTATTCATGATAACAATGAAGTTTATTGGAAAGGTGGCTATAAATTTACCTTTATACGTAATTCATCTCATAACAATTGTTTGTTTATCAAAAAAAAAAGAAAGAAGATGACTCGCTTGAGAGAGATTATGCTGATCCAGGTAAAAATGTTATTCAAAAATTAGAAATTATATAGCCTATTATCGAATACTACACAGCCGTTGCTATTAAATAAAAAATATACAAAAACCCTAAAATACACATTAGTTTTGATTATTGGCACTTTTTAGAAAAAGAAGTTCCTACTGTATCAACAGTTTCTAACTTTGATATAAAAGACCAGTTTAATAATTTGCAATTTGAAATGCCCGATTTTGTAATTTTACTGTACGAAATATTATGTTAAAAATGGAAGAAATGTAATTTTTCCAAAAGAAAATTGTAATCTAGATATTGGCAATAATTTTTGTGGTAAAGCATTTATTGCTTATAACGATTTTCGAAATTTTAAAACAAAATTAGGTACTGTATGTAGAAATAATTAACTTTATTATAAGCCGGCTTTAAACTTTGGTGGTAATTCCAATTATTATTTATTTTGGGGTCGAATACAATGTATATTATTGATTGCGTATATAGAAAAACAACTGTAGTTAAAAAAAAAACTAATATAAAAATTAGTGTTGATTTTGATAGGGCTGTTGGAGTGGGAACAACCTGAAAATTATTTTTATCAGCCAAAGGAATTTAACTTATGATTATTTGAAAGAGAGACTTACTGAAGATATATAAAATTCAAATATTATTAAATAGAAGAAACATCAAAATGTTTCAATATTTTAATACAATTTTTCAGTCTTATATTGAATTCGTTCCTTTAAAACTTTTACAAATTTTTAGATGTATGGATGATCTATTTCATCAAATAAAAGATAATTTTCATAATTGTAAATGAGTTTTTCTTTCTCTTAATAAATTTTTCTTCATAAATAAAAATGGAATCTTATCTTTTACCTTGTTGTTTGATTAACATTTTAAAAGGTGGTGGTGGTTCAAAGCCTTCTTCTTATAGATTATATAATGCATCAAACGAAATAAGAGAATTAGTTCACAAATTTCATTCGAATTTACAAGACTTTCAATTATTACTCTTAGATAACATTGGCGATAAATATGAATTTCGAGAAATAGGTGAAAATCTAGAGCAATTTGAAGAAGTTTTTAAAAAATCGATAGAGCTTCGAATATAAACTATAATGAATAATAAAATAATATTTCATCTGCTTTTTAGCTTATTTTGTTTATTTTTAGCTTAAAGTTGGCCGTTTTTTAATTAACACACATCCTGAGTGCGTATTTTGGGAAAAAAAAAATATCCTTGATTTTTAGCTTATTTTGTTTGATTTTTAGCTTAAATTTGCATGTTTTTTAATTAACACAAATTCTGAGCGTGTATTTTGGAAAAATTGAAAATTTGCTTTATTTTTTATTGATTTTGCTTGTTTTTAGCTTGAAATTTGCATGTATTTAGATTGACCCTAATCCTGCATGCCAATTTTTGAAAAATTGAAAATTTGCTTGTTTTTGGTGGTTTTTGGCAATTTAAGTGCTTTTTTTTTTTGGGTGTTTTTGAGACTGTTTTGAGAGCATTTTTTGCTCGAAATTCAAAGGAAAAAGCTTGAAATTATTGGGAAAAACGTAGTAGATTTACGAAAAACATATGAAAAATCGTGGATCTTAGGGTTTAAATTAGCTTGTCCTCAAGCTACCCATGTACTACTGTCGCTTTCTCTGCTTGTCCTAATTGATGTTTGATATGTGTGTTTTGCGATTCGAATTTCTTTCTCTGTGACCAACTGATTCAATATTTTTAGATCTGTTGTAGCAGCTGTTTATTTATTGAAGCCTGTTTATTCTTTGTTCGACCTCATTAAATTGTACGGTGCACATCATTTTCACTTTCTTCAGCAATTCCCTCGTTTCCGTAATCTCTCTGTGTTCTGTATTCACTTCCATCGCCAGCTGTTGTATATTGACTGCTACGTCTAACGAAACCTGGGGTTGAACTGTTTCTGTCAGCTGTTACGTAATCTCACTCAGCTGAGTCTGTGATTGGGTATGCATTTCTCTTAGCTGAGTTTGCACTGACTCTGTCAATTGTGCTTCTAGGGCCTCAGATTTTTTGTGAAAGTGAGGGTGGTGAAACAGCTGTTCCGTTGTTGCTGTCTCGAACGACTGTACAGCATCACTGGCTGTGTCTGTATGCTCAGCTACCTGGTGAACAGTGGTTGACATCTGGGTTATTTCAATGGTTTCCTCCATTTCGCATACAGTATTTTCCAATAGCCTATAATTTATAGGTGTTGTGTTCCTCAGACGGTAGGGCGTTCGTTCACTCCTACGTAGTTGGTGTGGGGTTTAAGCACTTCTACACATTTACTGTTTCCCTTTGTTAATTGTAGCTTAAGCGTGTCGCTAGCCACCTCGTTTGTGCGCGCCAATTTTATGTAGTGATGTTACATAAAATTATTTGTATTTTAATTTACAAGACTGCCACGTTGGGTAAACCAGTATGAAACATTATGTGAAATTATATTACTCCACTGAATGTGTACATTATAATTTATACGAATGGGGACCAATTAAAACATATAACTGTATATCATTCAGTAATGCCACCAATCAATATTTTAATAAATTATGAGTGAGCAGCGTATGACTGAAAGTAGAAATACTGTGAGAAGTTGACCTGATAGTGTGTGAGGTGTGTACCATGTTCCTTCCCCTTTATAACTAGTAACATGAAAATGCAACGATAAGGGTAGCTGATGGAACAGTAGGCTTGGTATAAAACACATAGAATAATGCCACTCTAATCTTATATTCACACTTTTCTGCAATAAAAGCCTGCATGTGTAGTTGCTAAATGACTGTTCATACACGGTGTTCGTGTTAATTGGACATAGTTGCCAATATTGACTAAAACTAACATGTAAAACAATAGTGCGTTCCACCACAGAGGAACACGTCTGCCCGACCACTCTCAGGCTCAGGAACCAGGCGTAGTTGGTGTAGAGTACTCGCCTTTGTAGCTCTCACATCTACGAGACAAAAAATTATTTGTCCAACAACTGAAAATCTAATTTATCACAGCTTTCCATGTAGAAAATATATATATTTTTTATTTTAAACTGAAAGCAGTGAGGAGAGGTTTGGTAGCTACATGTGCATAACAAAATGTCGTCAGACGTGTCAATTTCAGCGGTACTATTTTATTGAAAATATTTAATTGCACTCAAAACATATTTGTTTTAGGCTGGAAAATAAGCTAAATCATCAAACCTGGATGGAAGTAGGCAAAATGGCGAAGAATATACAAACTAGAACTGCCGTTAGGAAGTGGTCATATGTACCTGTCTCTAACATTCCCTTATATGACACACAAAAACTTTTGACGTGTGTATCAATAAAAATATTTGAATTTAATTCTTGTAAAAGAAATAATTATGCCTAAGCTTACTCAGGATCGTAGAACTACTTAATACTTCCCTTAAGGTAGTTCTGGTTAAACTGATGCTGAAAATGCTACTGACGCCTTGCCAACATGGCGTCGCATGGAATGTCTAGAACGATCGGCCTGACGTATTTATAGCGTACGAAGCCAAATTTAAGTGGCGAACATGTGAAATTGTAGGAAAGATTGCTCTCGCAGGAAAAATTACCAGTTTATTAGTAGGATGCAGGGCAGGGTCTCTTCTAGACGAATCGAAGGTAACAAACGTAGTTCTGGGGTACTGCTTTATGTGGCTCGCCGGCTCACGGACGTGACGCCATCTAGCTATCTAGCTCAGCTCCAAACAGCTGCTTAAAACAAGGCAGAGGGGCTTCCAAGCACACATCTCTACACAAACGCATAATACTCAACTCTAACAAGTTGTGAATCAAAAATAGCCTAGCAACTAAATTATAACATCCTCCGCTACGTCCAACTTCTGGACGAACGTCCAGACCTACGTCATATGTCGTTGAAGGATGGTGACAGAGAGAGCAAACTTACTAACGACTGGACTGGTCTAACTCTATGCTAAGCTCTCTAGCCAATAGGAGTGCAGGGTTCGAACCTGCCAGCCAATCGAAAGGCTCACTAATTAAAAACCTAAAACGACACACCACAAACGGCCCAAATCCCTATACAATAGAATTATGGGTCTCGCAGATGATAGCAAATACAATGAAATTCCATTAAGCGATCGCAATAAAATTGGGACCAAAAAGGAATAATTAAAATACGAACAGAAATAAAATCTAGCTATTCAACCCAATTAAACATAAATTATTGTCATTCGTACAACTAAGTTTTAAATATCCTAAGCATGAGAAAAATACGAATAGAAATAATATAATATTAAAAACAAAACATGTGTGAAAATAGGCAAATTACAGATGATACACATAGCTGTCAAATATGTGAAACAAATATAAATTATGACAATTATGCATATAGTGAAAAATGTTTTGTTTCGCTATATGGCATCAAAATTATAGTAACGATTGTGGGAAAAGAAAATATCAAATTCATTTGTTTATAGCTTCAAGAATGATCATATCCCAGGTGTAAACTCAGACACTCCGATATGAGATTCTAGCATATTTTCAGAACTGGAACATCAAGCGGAAACAGTTACATAGCTTGCAAAGCAGGTAACAAAGTCTTCCTACCTCACCCCCTCCCTCCAGTCCTCAGTCAGTCAGCCAGTCCACTTCTTTCCCCCCATTTCATTCCCTCCACCAGCAACGGACCGAAAAAAAAAGTCTCAGTTTCTGAGTTGTAGAACCTAGACCGTGTCATAGCCATGCAGCGACCCAGCACAATTTTCAGTAACCCTGTACTCAACACCTGCTCTCAATGTGGTAGCATCTAGTACTAGCTGACTAGACAGTTCCCATGCTCAGAGAGAGAAAATTAACCACAAGGCCTTAGGAGATTCTAAAATCTACCACTACCTCGCTATAACAAGTTGATTCTCTTTATATTACGAGTATTTATTACAATGTTTTCTTAGCGACCATATTGGTAGTTTGTGTAGCTCCTAACAGACAGCAATGAGTTTAATTATTCACATTGTTACACGTAGGCCGCCACTCTGCATTGTTTCTCTTACCACGTCCAACCCAAGTGTGCGAAGAAGTATGTGTCAAGGGCATTACTGGTAACCTGAGAAGCACACGGAGATTTATAAAGGTGTGCTGGTGCAGCTTCGATAGTCCTGTTCAGACTCGTGCCGTCATCTTTCCTTGAGGAGAGGGAATTATTGGGATTATCGTTACAAGAATGTTCCGATTATCGCTCTAACCTCTCTCAGCGAGGCTCGGTGTGCGGGGAACCTTCTCGATTGGACCAGCAAGTCTATTTAAGCCGCGACGGGCCTCTGAGTCGACAGGCTAGAGCTTGAAGCATTGTACCGCCTTAAGCGCCAAGTGTGCGAAGACAACGAAGCGACGAGTGGCTACGAGAGTTACTATCAGGAGCGAAGTCTGCGGACTACGATCATTGGTGCAATGTAATAGAGAGTGAGACTGACTGGCGGGATTGTTGGACTGGATACGTGAACTCGTCTGAATCAGCGAGAATTTCACTGATTTAATCAGTTAACACCGCCTAACTTATTCAACAGTGACTTCAATCTATTTAAGTGAAGAATTAAAGAAAAATGCCAGTTTCCCTCCACATATTGATTCAGCGATATTTTACACTGATTTGTAAAGTATTTCGCTCGCTGATTTACAATGATTTTGTTTTGACTCGTGGTTCAGTTAAAAATGGTACATCAAATGAAATAACGTCACATTACTAATAAAACACATAAAATATACATTTTTAAATATGAAATTGATCTTTTTCTATATCATGTTACCGTATAACATAAACACTAGTCATTCATTTCGTTTTTCACACATATTTTGTTTTCACGTAACGATCATAGCGTTCGGTTTAGAGTTTTAAACTGCAGGAAATGTGGTGCAATGAGTGCATTTATACGTAATATTTGTGTCAACAATTGTAATGATACCAACTGAACTAACATAGAAAAAGAATTGCCTAACATGTAGTTTAACTTACGTTTAATATGTAATATATTTTCCTCTCTGAAATCAACATCGACTTGGTATCTCAGAAAAGGACAGGTTGGAAGCGGGGAGCTGTGGGTTTCAATCGCTGCCACCAGAAGCATAATTTAAATTGCACATTGCCAAATTATGCTTTCGGAAATAGGTGTATTTCTCGTAATTATTTGCAAAAATTCTATAAAAATATTATTTAATTCGTCTGATGTCATTTGTTCAGTTAGTGATATTGGTACACTGAAACACCAGTGGTTTTCCACCGATTCTAGGTGGAGCCATTTCCAGTAATTCTAGAAGTTTAATTTGACAGCAAGTCAGTGGTTTTCCACTTATTCGAATTTAGAGTGTAAGTGACAGGTATTTAAAATAATGGCAATAGACGGATGGAACATGTGTAAAAAATAAAATTGGGTGTGAATTAAATGTCTGTAACCAATACAGAGGCAGTGATAAGGAATTTAATTAGTATTGAAATAAAAAAATTAACTATCACGGTGACTGAGAATAACAACAGTTTATAGTGGTGATAGGAAGTATAGTGTTGAAAACAATAACTTTGTGTGTTTTATACCATTATAAATAAATTAACTATCACGATGACTGAGAATAACAACAGTTTATAGTGGTGATAGGAAGTATAGTGTTGAAAACAATAACTTTGTGTGTTTTATACCATTATAAATAAATTAACTATCACGATGACTGAGAATAACAACAGTTTATAGTGGTGATAGGAAGTATAGTGTTGAAAACAATAACTTTGTGTGTTTTATACCATTATAAATAAATTAACTATCACGATGACTGAGAATAACAACAGTTTATAGTGGTGATAGGAAGTATAGTGTTGAAAACAATAACGTTGTGTGTTTTATACCATTATAAATAAATTAACTATCACGATGACTGAGAATAACAACAGTTTATAGTGGTGATAGGAAGTATAGTGTTGAAAACAATAACTTTGTGTGTTTTATACCATTATAAATAAATTACAAATTAAATATGGTTCTTTTATTTTTATTAAAAACGCCATCCTTCACTAACTCCGATACGCTTCTGGTGTCTTGTAAAAATATTATATATTATATGTTATCATCCCCACCCCATCTATTTCCTCTCACTCCAGGATTCAGTTTAGCCCTATTACCAATTATGTCTCATACTCTCTCATCCTTTCCTCTATTCCACTGACTTTGTGCTCAACAATGCATTCACGCAAGTTTTGTAAATTCGAGTAGAGTATTTCAGCATATATTTTATTGTATAAATTAAATCAGTTTTTGATACACTTAAAACTTTATGTAACCAACAAAGTGTGTTTTACAGTAATGTACATTTTCGGCCAAGCATAACTATTCAAGTTTTTTTAAAATTATTTTCTGAGGAAATATTGTCTCACTACACACTGAGTTTATATTTTAGTCTATGATATTGAATGCCCAAAAATTTTGTTCCTGAGTCCGAATCAGCTGTGGGTCATGTGCAGAGGCAGTGTGGTGTGTGGTGTTTGGCTGCAGATGCAGTCGGACATGGAGTTCGTGTTCCCTATGTACGAGACGGTGATGCAGCAGATCAGGTGGTCCCCACACTCCACATACGTCTACCTGTTCGATCACAAGAGCGCTCCTGGCTTTGCCTCTATGGTCACCGCAGCAGACGACCTACCTGGTGCGTATGACAACGTATAAGCGAACTGCTATTATAGTGCAGCTCGTCTGCTTTGCCTCTATGGTCACCACAGCAGACGACCTACCTGGTGAGCATGACAACGTATAAGCGAACTGCTATTATAGCGCAGCTCGTCTGCTTTGCCTCTATGGTCACCACAGCAGACGACCTACCTGGTGAGCATGAAAACGTATAAGCGAACTGCTATTATAGTGCAGCTCGTCTGCTTTGCCTCTATGGTCACCACAGCAGACGACCTACCTGGTGCGTATGACAACGTATAAGCGAACTGCTATTATAGTGCAGCTCGTCTGCTTTGCCTCTATGGTCACCAGAGCAGACGACCTACCTGGTGCGTATGACAACGTATAAGCGAACTGCTATTATAGTGCAGCTCGTCTGCTTTGCCTCTATGGTCACCACAGCAGACGACCTACCTGGTGAGCATGACAACGTATAAGCGAACTGCTATTATAGTGCAGCTCGTCTGCTTTGCCTCTATGGTCACCACAGCAGACGACCTACCTGGTGCGTATGACAACGTATAAGCGAACTGCTATTATAGTGCAGCTCGTCTGCTTTGCCTCTATGGTCACCAGAGCAGACGACCTACCTGGTGCGTATGACAACGTATAAGCGAACTGCTATTATAGTGCAGCTCGTCTGCTTTGCCTCTATGGTCACCACAGCAGACGACCTACCTGGTGAGCATGACAACGTATAAGCGAACTGCTATTATAGTGCAGCTCGTCTGCTTTGCCTCTATGGTCACCACAGCAGACGACCTACCTGGTGCGTATGACAACGTATAAGCGAACTGCTATTATAGTGCAGCTCGTCTGCTTTGCCTCTATGGTCACCACAGCAGACGACCTACCTGGTGCGTATGACAACGTATAAGCGAACTGCTATTATAGTGCAGCTCGTCTGCTTTGCCTCTATGGTCACCACAGCAGACGACCTACCTGGTGAGCATGACAACGTATAAGCGAACTGCTATTATAGTGCAGCTCGTCTGCTTTGCCTCTATGGTCACCACAGCTGACGACCTACCTGGTGAGCATGACAACGTATAAGCGAACTGCTATTATAGTGCAGCTCGTCTGCTTTGGTTCTCAACATATATATTTATACAGATAACTTCGTACAATTATAGACATTTGGGTTTTTATAAAGGACTTTCCCCTACGTGTCACTAGACACTCGGTGAGTTCACGGAAACTTTCCGTACATTTACCACCAGGGTTTTGTGTGATTATAGTTTATCAAAAAATATTACGTGAAAATTGCTTTTACTTTAGTTATACGGGTGTTTGTCTGTGTATAAGAAAGGAATAAAAAAATTATTAACTTACTATTCTGGATTGAGATTTGAGCGAGAGGTATAATAATCGGAGGCTGTGCTTCTTAGATCTATGCTTCAGAATACTCATACCGGAAGTAAATATTATCATGTGTGTAGGCCTACGTGTGAAGTACATCATGATGCATGTTCAGTTTCTGGTAATGTTTGAAGTGTTGCAAACTGGTGCGGCAGCGGTCCTGTGCTCCATCCTCGTGTATTAACAAATAGGTTGCACTAGCTTGAATTTCCCAACTGCTGCAGGAAAGGTAATATTCTAGTTCCAATGGCACAGAACACTTGCTTCGTGTTTTATCGGCACTGTTCATTTATGAAAACCGGCTGTTGCAAATACGGAGAGTTTCCGTGTTTTGTATGTGCGCTGCTCACTTCCGTTTGTCGTCATTGTACGGAGCGCATTTCCATATATTCATTTTGTATTACCGCAACAATTTCCGTGGATGTACTGAAATGTATGAGTGTTTGTTGGCCGACTTACTGAGGGGCGCACCTTTGCAAGTTAGCGAGATGTAAAATCTTGGTGCTAGTATGTTAAGTTATGTTAAATCCTTTTGAATCAGGAAATGAGCTGTTATTTAAAATGTAATACACTCAAAATAGTCAATAGTATGTGAAGTGATAAGAATTGGTGTTTGTTAAATTATTCAGACTACTGTAACGTAATTTTGCAAGGATAACTTTTAGATGACCCTACCAACTGTACAGCAGTATGTTGTCTAACTAAATATTTTTTTGTGTCAATATAATTAAATTTTAATTAGTATTGAATTTTCAGTCCAATGCGGTGATAATTTAGGACAGCTGCACACCATAAAATATTTAAGTAATCCTCACACTGTAATCTCTCATCACAAATGCCAATGAAACTGCAATAACCTTTTTGCAAATGTGTGAATATTCATAGTGATCATTTTTAACCTCCGCAAAGAATGGAGTTGTGTTTAACTTGCAGCACGTACAATGTCGCATATATGTATTAATATATGCCCATATGTGCGTGCACTGATAAGATTTTATTTAATGTATCCTCAACACATTAAAACTGGATTAACGTTTTATGTCACAATTTTCTTATTTATTTTCTGTTTATTTAGAAATATCGGTAAATTTTATAGTAGTAAAACTAGTCAAAAGTGTACAAAATATGTATGTATTATCACATACTACCGTAAATTTCCAGGTGGTTTCGTGTTATAATGTTCCATACATAAACACATTCATAACCGTATATACATATATATATTGTGTAAACAGATATATATATATATATATATATATATATATATATATATATATATATATATATATATATATATATATATCTGTTTACACAAACTCAGAAATACATGCTCAACTTGGAAAGAATTGGTGATATAATTACAAACCCTTCCTTTTAAACTCCTTTATACATTAACATAAGTAGAGTTTCTGTTTCATGTTTAACATTTTACAAAATCAGATTTCGTACTGAATTACGAAACCATCTTCTTCAAATTTGCAGATCAAGTAATAATAAATTTGTTGAAGAACTTAAATTGGAACCCAAGAATCGAAATTCTCGCAACAATAACTCATTATAAATAATTAAAATTAGTTATTGTTAACTTGCATGCTTATGATTATATATAACTTTCGGTTCGCATTTTAACTTCCAATAAAATCATAATCAGCTTAGTTCTATACATATTTGGATTTGAATTTCTGATTTATAGCCAAACTTGGAACGGGTTTAACTCACAATACACTAAAATTAAATTAACTTGCACCAGCAGTCATTTATGTGTCTGTTACGCTCCTGTCCTTGAGATCTTCAGATGTTATGAGATTGCAAAATGTTTTTCTAAAGTGCGTTACCAGTCATACAGTTTCCACAGTTATTTAAAGTTGGAGCAGGTAACATGCACTGAAAGGTTTGAAATACTCCGCTATAAAGCTTCAATAGTTATACGTAATTATTATTCTTGGTCTGATGATCAGAGAAAAATCTACCTAGCATATAGATGTTAAATAATAATGCAATAAATCGTCTGTAAAGGCCATGTCAGCAAATCTCGGAATGTGGCGCAGAAATGTGAACTATTCAAAAACAAATCTGAGATAAACGTTACAATAACAATTATCACTGAAACTTATATAAAATTATGTTTTGTTTCTTACACAATACATGTTAAGATTTTTAGGATTTTCACCCGTATACTTTTGTCCGACATATATACATAAGGCCTAAAATAGTCTTCGGCCATGTGTCTTTATTTATTTATTTATTTATTCAAAGTTTCCGTACTTGTCAAGCCGCCTGCAAAACAGGCTGTAATCACGCCATCGAGATGTAATTCACACAAACTAACTTATTTTTTTATTTTGCCTCGTTATTGTATTAGAACTGTGTTTCATACAGATTCTTGAAAATATGTAGTCCATTGAAAGCATTCTAACGGCCGGTAAATAAAATAATAATGAGAATCATAGACTATGGAAATGCATAAATAGGGCGTGACGTTTACTTGTAACTTCTTGTGGAGTGAAGAGATACAGGCGACTCTTAACATCGGGGTCTAGAGAACCTATTATGGTGAACCAAGGTGAGTGTGTGGTAGCGCCGTAATACAAGAACGCTGGAAACGAGAAAGCTCCTAGAAAACCCGCTGATCAACGGTATCGTCTGGCATGATTCCCACGTACGAAAATTTAGATGTTGACATCTTGTGGTGTTCATTAATTTGTTAATGCTATATACAGAACAGACCCAGCACTCTAAACCACCAGTTCTACTCAACCTGAATATCTACAGTCTCGCAAATAACTTGATGTTCGGGCAGAATAACTAATATTTTAAGAGGAAGAATAAAAAATGCGAAAGTCAACTGTAGGCATGATTTATTCTCATCTATTTACCATCGCCAGTCGCCGGGAAGCTTCTATTTGTTCATAACTCAACTTACAAACTTACTGGTATTTCCAGCAGGTGCCACATCGCTGTTTATTGGATTTCGGCTATTAACTGTGTACCTTTAGCTACTCTTCTATAGCATATAGATTCTAAATCTCTGGCTGTTCTTCACAGGGGCTGCTCATGGAAGCGACATTGAGTATTTGTTCCAAGGTGCACAGAAACGCAGCTTCCCACCTGGAAGTCCGGACTCGGTGGTGCGAGCCAACATGGTCAAACTATGGACACAGTTCGCGAAAACAGGGTACGTGCATATTACTAGTGACTATAGCAAGAGATCACTTCCTTGATGCATATTAGTATGTTACATAAAGACGACAACCAACACACACAAGCGCCTCTACTTAAACCACCTGTCACAGGGGTTTATCAGAGGAAATTTTAACCAAAATATAAATGAGTGAAAATATTCTTTTGTTATAAAATAACCAAGCGTTTTTAAAGGTTGCATGCCATCGGAGATAGAAACTAAATACAGTAGCTCTTTCTCAACAAAGCGGATTTTATAACAAATTTGTATTAAGCATGTGCAATAACTTTCCGCACTCAGTACACTTTTCGTTACACAATTTAAATTTAATGCATAATTTTGACATAAATTAATACTAAAACGATGCGCCTAAAATATATGACAAATATATTGCTATTATTCAAAAAGCTTAATTTATTCTTAAATATGTACAGAAAATGTTGAGAAATGCGTATAATAGTGCGTTGCAAATGGTATTTATTAAAAAGCCACGATTTTCCTTTGTGATTGCAGAAATAAAATTAATTACTGTTTAAAATAATTGGCAATTTAAAGTCGTTAACAGTTAAGTTTGGCTTGGATAGGTGCAGTGTTAATGGAGAGATGTATTCGTGGATAAAAATACTAATAGGATAAAATAAAAAATATATAAGTTGAGTATTTTTATACATTTAATGCATTATGCATCAGTAAGTCATATATATATTTTTTACTGACTTACAGAGTACTTAATCCAGTGGTCGAGTGGTTCGGTAAAGAAAAAATAATGTTTGTACATTAATTTTGCTTCAGATCTCAGTATTTGTCCACGATATATTTGGTACTAACTGTGTATTCTGACAGCTGTATGTATAAATATAGCATAAAATATAATGACTTGAAATTTATAAAAGTTTTGTATACTTAGCAAACTCTGTTTGGAATTGCAATTGGACGTAAGACTATTAAAACCTCTACATTTTAAAGAATGAAGGGCATACATGTACATAATGTGAACGATTACACAAAATTGTGTTATAAAGGCAATAAGGTTATTAATAGCTATTTATATCAAATAAAACTCTCCTAAAAATCACAACATTTAATTAACTAAGTAAACGGCACGCCGATTTGGCTTGTAAAATATTACAATCGCCTTAAAAAAAAGTTCCACAAGCGAAAAAATAAATGTGAAGTTAGTTCGACATAACCAATTAGAGGTTAAATATTCTACCCACATATTTTTCCTTTAAATTATTTCAATATTTTTTCGTACTACAGATCTATAAAGTTAAATTTCGCCACACATGCATACACAAAGGCTATGTACACAATTAAACCCCAATATTTACTTCACAGATTATGTAGACCACTGGCACAGTTTAAGCCTAAGCAGAATTTTTTTGTTACAGGAATCCATCGTGTAGCTCAGTGGACAGCACATGGACACCAGCAACAAAAGAAAAATTCAGCTATCTGAAAATAAACGGGGGCTTAAAAATGGAAACTGATATGTTCAAGCGAAGAACGAAGTTTCTAGGAGACCTATACAGAGAGTTCTTACCTCAGAAAAATTAGAATTGTCATATCTACAATTTTGATTTTTTTAAAAGTGGTATTTGTTTGCAAAACACTAAATAGTGTTGCAGTGGAATCACTTAATATATTTTAACGTTTTGACTGAATTTAATTTATATAACATTTATGTCTACTTACGTTTAGTGAATTACCTTACCAAAGATACTATATTTCAATTCATTTCTACTGTTTTGTCAGTAGTAGCAACTTCTTAAGTAAATATTAAGAAGTATAATTATTACTACTGAAATATTGTAGTCCTATTCCGCTTTACAGTGAAATAAATAGGATTATTTGTTTATGTTTAAAACTGGGCACATTCAATGGAATCAAAGAAAGAGTAAATAAATATTTTCTATACATAAAAGACTATGTTATTTTGTGATGTAAATTTGCCAGTGACGTGATTATACGAAATCATAATCCATTTATGTATGTTACTCTTACATGGGATATTTAAATACTAATTTTAATAACATGATAGTACAAACAGCTATTAATAATTTAATGGTTTATATCGTGTCACACACAGGTTGGAGGTTGAAAACATTATTCGATGTGTGTTCAATTTATCTCTAAATCAGCTAAACCCATCCAAGGTGTAGTACGAATCAGTTCAGTTAGTTTCCTTGAGTTTTCACAATGCCAATACCGTTTTATGATAGCTAAATGATAGCTGTATGGCGTCAGAAAAAAGACAGAAGTGCTGGCTGCTTATAACACGAATCTTTATTTAGCTCGGAATTTCATAAATAGAAATTCACTGATATTGGGCTACTCACGGAAAAGTTTACTATTAACCATTAAGGGCCATTTTTACAACTTCTCGTTTAAAGTCCTCGTAACTTAACCATTCGTTAAGGCTAACCATTCGTTAAAGTTGGTGGCGCATTTTACAACACCTTTTTGTGGTGTCTGTTAATTTACGAGTGGATCCGTTACAAATTCCAGATGAAATATCTACTCGTTAGCAAAAAACTATTAAAGTGTGTTGTGATTAGCTGTCTACAAATGCGCATTTGTTCAACCTCGAAGTGCCATGTGCTAATGCATAGAGTAAATAAGATGTAAAAAAAACATAGTTTAATAAACATCGTCTTATGACTTGAATTTTGTTTTGGTTTATGTCAGTGAAATGGCAGATTATAAAACGAAAAGTGAGAGTAGTGATAATGTCACTGGCACTGAATAGCATGTTATAATTTTAATTGAAGAGGTTAAACACTTGCTCGAAAATAAGAGAAACAGAAGGCCTGGACCTGTCCTGGGGGAGCGTGTATAGAAATGTAGGAAGCTAGAAATTAAAATACGATGATCCAAAAAGAAACGTCCATCAAGTTACCGCACACGATAAAAGTGAAATCCTAAAGAATTATAAAGAAATTTTTGTCAGGCATGTGCAATTATATTGGTGCCAGTATATTGTATGACTAATTTCTTGTACATGTGAATATTTATATAACGCTCCCTTAACCAGTTAAACACACGTTTGTATCACAGTACATATGTCACAGTTAAATAATAAATAACACCACTAAATTGCTCAATATTGCACATGGAGAATGCCACGAATGTTTTTAATGGCTTGTTTGTCAAGACCTTCATTCTATTTCATTCATGTGCGCGAAATAAAATAACTAACCTTATAGCATTGTTAATGTACTGTCAATAATAGTTTTTTTTTAAGTGTAATGAATCAGTTTCACAGCATACATTGTCATTAAAATTTTATCTCGTAAGAAAAGCATGCGGTGAAAATAATGGTAACTTACAATATATAGGTACGACCTGATTAAATTAGTGCGGAGGCGTGCTTTTAAAATTTGGAGTAATTGATTAACTTAGAGTAATTGAATTCTTATGATTTGGGACATAGTTTTCCAATCCGGTTCTGCAATACCAGCGCTTGTATGAAATAGCCTATGTGAATTATTACAGTACATAAAAGACTAATTTCAGTGGGCTTTTTTACTAACTGTGCAATATGTTGACAATGGGGAGAATATTAACAACGTGAGAAAAAACAATAAAAAAATTGAACCCACACTTGTATATGGGAGCAGCTACAACACGACAACATAACGGCGTAAGATAGTGGCCTGCTCGCGGTAGCGGCGTAAAGAGTATTGAATATTTTCAATTCTCTTACAGCGAGTTCTACGCCGGCCAATCACCAGACATTTCCAACTACGAGAGTCCGTGCAGAGTAAGCTTGTAACAAGAACACAGTTATTAAATTAACCTAGTGGTGCAGTTCCGATTTCCGTTTATTTAAATAGTCAATGCAATTATTAACATGTACACCACAATTTAAATATCCTGAAACACGATTCACGCAAAACTTTTTTCATCACAAGCCAATAAACAAAAATAAACATCAGGTTAGCCAACACACTGTTTGTGAATATCCGCGATACATGTACAGCCTGTCTTTTTTGTGATCGTTTCTCATTAGTCGCGTAACAGTTTTCTTACTGCGGTTGTAGCCGGAAGATTTTCATACTTACACGGTAATGTCACCGTTATTTTGTCACGGGAACGCTACGGTGAATGTATCCTAGGCCTTCCATTATAATCACTAGTGAAAACATTAGCAAAACTTATTTACTTGTGATTGATCTTAGAAGAGTAGGGCACTGAGGAAATGCATTATATATATATATATATATAAAGTCAGTGCTTACAAACCAACACCAATATTTAATGAAGGTATAGTTAATGAATGTGTAATTTTCACGGTAGTATTTTTAACACGTCTTGATTTTAATTTACAGACTTCAGAACACTGATAAAAACATTCTTCATTATAGTAAAATAATGCTTTGTGTTTGTACAGATAGGTATAGAAATAGCTTATACACATATTATGTTATTTAATTCTCAATCTCATAAGATTCAAATTCTACTTCTCATTTTCTTTTACAAAACTTGGAAGTACAGCGAGGTTGTGAATATCTGAAAACAACTACAAAATATAATTGTCCAGTGATTTGTAATTACTCAGAAGTATTTACTGGGGGACTCTTTATTTTGTTGTATATAGCCATGTAGGCCTAAACAGTTTTCACTTTCTTTTAGAACACAAATTTATCTATATACACCAATTTTTACATAAAACGAATTTACAAGTATGGTTATTGGGATTTTAGTTCTCTAGTCTCTTACATCTTTAAGGGGTACATCATGAATACAGGAGAAATCCTGTCAAGGGCAGAGTCATGATGCCTTACAAGCATGCATGACATGTCATCACAATTTCCTGTTGGTACATCTTGGTTATTTGTTGGTAATTAGAGGAATTTTTACTGATTGGAAAATATGGGTCAGAATCATAGTTATTTGCACAGACTGAATGCAATACTAATTGCATTACTAATTAATACTAATATTAGTATTGCAATACTAATTGCAATACTAATTGAAAATTGATGATTTGAGTTATTATATTGCATTTATGATTACAATATATATATATATATATACATATGTGTATATGTATATATATATATATATATATATATATACAAAATGCATTCATTCTGTTGATATAACTTACTCACAAAACTGCACAATTTGTTTCATTTTATTTTATCCACAACATTTGCTAAGAGAGCTTACAATAGACACATGCACATTTTTAAATCGTGAGGCATGTAACTTCAGCATTATTAATATGGTGGGAATGTGCTGCTAGGCCAGTATTAATTACACCATCAACAGCAGATATAATACACAAGTACTCACAGTGTGATTCTCATAAATAGACGGACGCACACAAGTCAGATGGACATATTTTCCACGCGGATGTGTAGTCACGTTGAAAATATGTTAAGTCTGACTTTTGTGTGCGTGTATGTATTCATGAGTACCAGCCTGTGAGCACATAGTTGTGTATTCTATCTACTTTTGGTAATTTGACTATATACATAATGGTTTTTATAGTCTGTTGTCACTTACCAGTAAATGTCGTAATAAATGTAGGATCAAAAAATCTAATTTTGAACTCCTTCGGCACCTTTAACCTGCAGTGTTTACGTGCTTTGTCCCAAAGCAGTTACAGTGGAACCATGTTATAAAATACGCTCTTATAACCTTTCCCTGCATAGTAAGCTGCCGACCCTTCCTTCACAAACACGTCTTTCAATACAAAGTTACCCTCATTTAAAGTTTTCCCTTCCTAAATATGGCACATTTCTCGGGGCACTTCAGAAATGTTATAACGGCATTTTACTTGTACTTGAGAGTATCTGTTGGCAGGCAGCTGCTAAGAAAAAAAAATTTACACAGTTTATTTTCTAAGTTTATTCAATTTGCGAATGTAACGTATAACTTATGTAGAATGACAAAAGAGAACATAAGCAAAATTACACAAATATTAATTTCCTTGTTTGCCACAACTATTTAATGTAACAAAATTTTCTCTCTTCATGTTACTTCACTGCAACCTGAAACAAAGAAAAATACTGGTTTGAATTTGGCTGATAAGCAGTCAATGAGTGTATAGGCTGTTCACGTTAAAATGAGCACTTTTGAAAGCCCTGCTTAAGATCTACATGTATGCACGTTTTGTATTCTTCCGCCTAATGTAAAATTAACATTGTCATGGCTCTCGTCACTGTAGTCACGTGTCGGTCAAGTGAAATTGTGAATTTATTAGAAAAGAAAATGTTATAAAAATCTACTTATTTGTACACTTCGATGCATTAGAAAAAGAAAGAGCGCAAGAAATAATTTAAGTTATCACAAATGTTTGTCTAACATTTTTTATTCGATGTTAAGAAACGGAGCTACATTCCATTCGTTACCAACTTTACTGGTCGCATGTCACTTCCCGTAAATATATGCAGGTACAGGCAGTGACTTTTTTCTAAGGTTTATTTCGAAAGTGCTCACTTTACCGTCAAAAGCCTTTTTACATGTTTTAACAGTCAAGAAAACAATCCTAAATAGAAAACTAGAGGTTACTGGTACAATATGTGGCCACCTGCCGTTAGCACCACACAATTAGTCTTACCATGTCACGACTCCAAAAATTAATTCAACTAGAATTCCAAATAAATCTTCTGCTGTCCTTCAGACAAGCGCGTGTAGAAGTTTGCAAAATGTAACCCCATATTCAGATGACTATTACACTGAGTTGTTAGGTACATGTATTTGCACGCTATCTCTGGTAACTGCAACATCCTATAGAGTAGAATAAAGCAAGAAATGTCACAATGAGATTCCAGCTTGAGACCAAGAGCAATCAAAGCTGCTTAGTCAGTCTTAGAAGTGGAACTCGAAGCAAACTCTTAATAATAGTCCCCCACCAAAGCTGGCACAGGTGGATAAAGGCGAGTATGTAATTTACATTTCATTAAATACAGAACACCAAGGACGACAAATACTTTCTTGGCCAGGAACCATGCGGTACATCACACTTTAAAAACATATTTGGTATTTAATGCTTATATATACCCAACTGTCACACCATGTGTGTGTATGAATGTGTGTATGTATGTATGAGTGTATACACACATGCATACACGTACAAAAAGCAAACTGCATTTACATTTGCCCACATTTCATCCCTGCCAGGCATCTTACTGGAAGGGAAATCACATATTTTACTTAAAAAATTACTATATTTTATGTAATGTGCAATCCAGCGAACCAATTACACGGGGAAAATACGCAATGTTGTCAACTTCTGCTACAATTCCAGCACTCCTCCTTCCCCTCCGAGAAACTTTACAAACTACTACCTCAAGGATGCTACTGCCCTTGTCAACCTATTCACAGTGACAATAGCTGATTACTCACTCACAACGAAGATGCTGATGGCTTGGTACCCCATACAACCTCAAGGCCAGGAGCAGTTTGGGTAATATTGCATGGTTTCAGTCAAATAAAGCATTATCATTACTTAAAACGTACAGCTTTCATATTATTATTCACTAAGAGTATCTTTGTACAATGAATAACAATACTAAAATAAAAATTATCACAGAAATTAATTTTTCCCGTTCACATATATTAATTACAGCTTTTACGACGAATCAATGTTTAGAAAAAGCAAAATTAAAATATCAGAGCACTTCTTTGCAAACGTAAACAAAGGTCTATAAATAAATTATTGCTATTAGACAGTTCTACGTTTGGCGATTTTCTAATATCATTAGAAGGACTCATTAGATGGGTTTGTGGGGTATATTTGTTTTGCGCATGTTACTGTTTATAAAACTTGTGGTCATATTTCATGGTGTTATGCGGTTCCGGTAGAAAAATATTGGAGTTATGTAAAGGTTAACCACCAGTGTTGACGTGTGTCATGCTAAGGGAGTTTTATAACGACAACATGTCTTAGACGAAATTACATTGTTAACTAGCATTACGTGTGATATTTATCGTTAGAATTTGTGGCCATGCTCATTATGGAAACCAGACTACTCACCAGCAAGAAAATAAGTCAGTAAAAGAAGTGTATGCAAGTTTATATGGATAAACTAAAATATTGCGTGACCTGAAATAAAGCTCCCGAAACGTGATTTCAAACAAGATCTGTGCCAATCTGCTTTCCGAAGCACAAGCGACTGCGAGCATGTAGACAGACAGCAATTTTCTTGCTTCCTATATTGTTGGGCCATTACTATTAAACAGGTAAAACAAATTATGTAGCTGATAAATTGATGTGAGTTCTCTGCGCAAGCTATAGCTTACGCTGTGGGAATCAGAGTGGTAGTACATATAATTTTGCATGAATTCACTTTTAGGGAATTATTTCTTGTATTTGTTAACCCATATTTTGTCTTACAGTATTAGATTCTTTTTTGGTTTTCTCATTTGTTTTACTAATTTTACCCGACAATTTCCCTTGAATTAATAGTCCTCCCCACTACTGTGAATCTTAGAATCTAAAAGTTACTTACATACCAATGTGACGAAGTAGTTATGAATTTGTATGCATAGCAGTGTCCAAATATACCACTTGTCAAGGCTGGCCTAATCTTGCTATATGCACATCACTAACACAGCACAGTTATACATAAGAGTTGAACTGCTTGTTTTCAGTTAGAGTGGCTACAATCAAGCATAGCGATAATCACTTACATAAGTACAGTTATAGTAACAAGGCGAGTTCCATTTGCTTAAACTTTCCTTGTTACTATCGCTGTGTGTCAGTATTTAGCCAATCAATAGCCCTGACACTTGTACTATGATATCAAATGAAAAACTTACCTACGAATTAAGAAAGTGTGTATGTTAACCTTATTTCTAGCGCAGATATTTTCTTTTGTTTATTTCTGGATAATCGCAACCACAGAAGTTTTGCAACAACTTTTTTAGGTGACGCTTACAGTAAAAACTGCAATGAAAGTTATTTCTCATTTTAAAAACGTCTCAGATCAATCAAAAATAAATATTTTTGAACTTTTGAACTTAATTTATTTGGAACAAATGTAGCAACATAAACAAAATAATATTATCGTTATGTCAACTGTTGCCAGGCCACTGTGTTTGTTTTGAGAATGTGCGTATCGTTGTAATGCCAGAATCACATAGCCCTGACCGACAAAGCACGACAAGACCAAAAACGCAACCACGATACATTTCAATGTGACTACTTGAAATTACAGCACGGCCGACACCACACTCTCGGCATTTAACCTATTTATTTAGAATGCGCTGATAGGCTACGCTAGTTTCAAGGGTGGTGAACAAAAGCGGAATTTTTAATGCTTAAAGGTGGAAAATTGGTATCGCTAATACATACAAAGGTAAAATTATTACTTTTAAGAGTTAGATACATTAATTTAATTTTCAATTTATCTTTCTTTTAAGCTGCATATTTACCATTGTAGGGAAAGCTTGCAGTACAATTTTATTTTGCAAGGTTGTACATTCTGTGCGTCGTGCCGCACGACACGAAGAAGAACAGAAATCATTTCTAATCCAAAACTGCTGGTTGGACGACAGAATCGGTTGGGTTTATGACTATCTATCGTGTATTTCATTGGCTGTTGGCAGTCGTGTCATGCGCGTTAGGGCTATGCCATACCGGCATAACTGTGAATGTGTTAGGTATATGACAATTGTAGCCCGACAATTACCCTATATTTTAATTCTTTACAGTTGATGAGTCCTACATGGACAGCAGAACAGAAATATTAGGCCTCTGTTACTTTCATTATGCACACACTTAACTTTTTCCTTTGGAAACAAACAAAAATATGTAGAAATCACAAGTTCAACATGTCTCACGGAATTATACTGTACTTGTAAATGCAGTTGAGAAGAATCGATAGGCCTACAGTCTTCAGTTCAATTTTTTGTACTATGAAGGGCAACTATGATTTTTACATCATTTCCTGGAAGAAAATGCAGGGAAGCGGTTTTTTTTTTAAAGACGAGCAGGACGTGACGCCTAAAGACCACGTGATTCGGTTGGCCATGAACGAGCGTTGTAGTATGGCCGCAGGATAGGCCGCAGATAGTAACGGTCCAAGTCCGTGACACTGAATCGAAAACAACGGTCATTGTTACACCAGAAATATGCGAGGATCTATATTGGGGATACCATGTTTAACAGGACAACACACAATCGTGGAGCCAGCCGCAGGGAGAATACATTTTGGTGCGACAGAAAGATGCACTGTGTACAACCTGGACCGCTGCCCGATGGATAGCCTACCCGAGGTCAATCTAGGGGAATTTGACAACCAGGTCCCGCGCGAATATCAGGTCGCATTTCAGCGTGTCCTTGACAAACGCCGCAGTGTATATGGCGGAAACGATGCATCGAAGAGCACCACCGTCGCTGAGCATGCAATATCATTGGTAGATGAAAAGCCGGTACACACCATCCCGCGAGGCTACTTGCCACACCAAATGTGGACAATAAAAAGGCAAATTCAGGCGATGCTTGACGATGGAGTGATCGAGTCGACGGATAGTCAGTTTAATTCCGCTATCACATTAGCTCCAAAAAAGATGGAACTTGGCGATTCTGTGTAGATTCCCGACCATCGAACCAAGTAACATGTAGTGCACTTCCACCATACATAAGCGTGAAAGACGCATTGAGCACGCTAGAGCAGGCGGAAGTTTGGACATCCTTGGATTTGAAGAGCATATATTGGCAGGTGCCTGTGATACTGGAGGACAGGCCCCAAACCACTTTCACAGTCCCAAATGGCCGGCGTTTTCAATCCTGTGCGATGCCATTTGGTTTAAAATGTGCACCCGCGACATTCCAGGCAATGATGGCACGTGTGCTGGATGGAATTATTGGAGAGTATACGCTGGCGTATCTCGATGACGTAATTATCTGGTCAAACAGCTGGAAGTAGTCCTGGAGAGGCTTTTGCAATCAATGGCCTCGCATGCTCGATTGTGAAATGCCAAGTGGGTAAAACCAGCATTGATTTCTTAGGCCATGTAGCGGATCAGGAGGGAAACCGGCTAAATTCGAAACAATAAATTCTCATTGACAATTACCCACCGCCTAAAACACGCAAGCAGCTATTGAAGTTTTTCGGACTCGTAAATTGGTTGTGAGACCACATCCCAAGGTTCGCAACAATCACTGCACTTTTGACTGAGCAGCTGCCACCGTAGAAACGGTTTCAGTGGACAAGCGAGACGGAGAAAGCATTATCAGATATCAAGCGCGAAATCAGATCATGTCCGATACTAGCACGTTGCGACGTGAGCCATTATTTGTACCTTCAAACTGACGCAAGGCAGGAGGGAGTTGGCACAGTATTGTACCATGTTAGCGACAGTGGGGAGAAACATGTTATCGACTTCGTGAGCGCGAAACTGGGGCAGGCTGAGAAATGTTATAATGTCAATGAGAGAGAATGCCTGGCAGTCATATGGGCGGTCAAGAAATACGGCAAACGCCTCCTCGAGTATCAGAGATTCACACTACCGACCGAAAACAGGTGCCTTGTGTGGTTGCATGGTATGCGAGAAGCAAGGAGTAAGTTGACGTGATGGGCATTAACCTTGCAGGCGTACGATTTCGTAGCGTAACATGTGCCCGGAAAAGAAAATGAACTGGCGGACGCGTTGTCACACAATGCAAACAATGGGGTAATTGTCCGGGATGAAGCAGGATGGGAGGATATTTTACCGCCAAATTCTCGCGACCCAGTATCAGAGCCGCCAACAATGAGGGTCTGATTAGCGATTTGTACAGGGGAGTCGTTACGGCACAAAGAAGCTACCGATTCACGCAGGAAAAGACGAGACAATGTGAATACCGAGAAGTGGAGGGATGGCGCGTCGTAGACGGCAGGTTGGAGACCTGCTCGGTTCAACAGCCGGGGAAATGGAGGGTGTATGTCCCCACGTGTGCGAGGGATCAAGTCTTCACCTATTCCACTGTGGCAGCGTGGATGGACACCCAGGTGTTGAACAGACGGTCAGGAACGTACGGGACCATTTTTATGGCCAGGATTAAGCAGGGACACAAGGAGATAAGTACGACAATGTCAGGAATGTAACTTGTACAAGACACGTCGTGCAGATGGGAGGCAGAAACAGCAGCCACGCATGCCCCGTAAACCATTCACGATGGTATACTTGGACTTTATGGCCCCATACCCAAGGAAAAGATTAGGTAAACTATTTCTAGTTTTGGTGACTGATAATTTTTCGTGATGGCCGGAGGCATACCCCACTATCGGGGCGAGCGCAAGGAATGTGACAAGAGTTTAAGAGGAGCAATTTTTCCTGTGCTGGGGATTTCCGCGTAACCTGATAATAGATAATGGTATGCAGTTTACTGGCCAGAAGTGGAGAGAGCTATGTACCAGATGGGGCATTAATCACATCACAACTACCATGTATCCTCCGAGGGCCAACCTGACGGAGAGAAGGAACCAAGAAATAAAAGTTCAACTACAGTTACGTGTACGCGAACACCACGCCACCTGGGAGGACCACATTCCCGCCATCCTCTACACACTCAGGAGAAGAATAAACGCGGCAACTGGAAGGTCACCTGCCGAGGTATTCTTAGGCCATAATATACGCCTACCGGGGTAGGCAAAATGTTCGCAACGAGAGGACAGCAGCGAAATTCCGAGCACTGACACACAGCGACGACAAAGGCAAAGATGCTTCCGCAAAGTGAGACAACAGCAGGATTGATATGCGGCAAGATGGCTACCGGTCACAAACCGACCATCGTCAAAACTGCATGAAGGACAAGTGGTGTATGTACGGGCGCACCCCCAGTCCACTGCAAAGAATGAATTTTGTGCAGGGTTAGCAGCGCGATGGAGTGCGCCGCATCAAGTGCTACAAATGCACGGGCCGACCACATACACAATCCTCATGGGAAGGAGGCAGGTGAGGGTACATCGAGACCACATCTGGCTAACCGCGGGTGCCGTCGACGACGAAGTCGGTCCCGGTGTGTCCCGACTCCATGGCGGCACAGGCTGTGCTGAGCTCGGGGAGGAGCGAGAGGAGACGCGATGTGTGGCGTCACTTCAGGGGGGAGATCCAGCACATAACCCGCTTGTGCCCGCCAACGGAAGTTCACCATCAGAGGTGAAGCATGACGGGAACACCGTCGACTAGCTCCAGGATGAGAGGAGCAGCACAGAAGGTGCATCAGCACTTCAAAGAGATGCAAGGGAGGAGGAGGAAAGTGTGCAGGAGTTACCCCCTCAGGGAACCTGTAATGATTCCAAAAATGCAGGTGCAAGAGCAGGAGGAGTGCAAGTGCAGGTGGAGGAAACGCAAGGAGAGCGAGAGGTTCAAGAGCAAGCGAGCAAGCATGAGGTGCAACTAGATAAGAAGGTTGAATTAAAGCAAGGTGTTAATGCAAGTGCAAGTGTGTTTGCAGGAGCTGTTTAGCCGGGTCGCACCCGGAAACTGCAAATTCATCAGGACAGCAGGAGCATGGAAGGAGACAGCGAGGGTAGCGAGTCGGGAAGCTCTTCGGCGGTCGCATCGGCGGGCACACCCGCCCTCACCGTGTCGACAATGCAAGCAGCTGGAGTTGCCTGGCAGGAAGGGGCGACCACCGGTCGTGCCTCGTGCGGCAGGGCCACAGGAGCAGCGGTACCACCTGCTGTCGTGCAGACCGGCCCGCATCTGAAGTTGCTGCCAGTAACATCGGACGGCCTACAAACGGTCGAAAAAGGGGGCGGGGGGACGTTTGACGTGTGCCACGTGGTCGTACCGCTAAGACCGCTTGTCCGGCCGTAGCCTGCAAAGCGCTGCACGCTCTGCGCCACGTAGAGTGTGCACCCGGTCGCTGGAGCGATCAGGCGCAGAGCAAGAGTAAGGGCACGCCGATGCAGAGCAGCCTGTGGTTTCCATGGAAACGCCGCAGAGGAGGATGAATTAGGCTGACTATCTTGAACTAAGTGTACAAGGCCTAGTTAAAGCCATTGTTGTTGTGTTTTGATTAAAGGATTTATTACTTGTTTGTTTATTTGAGTGTTAATTGTTTACGGTGAAGAGACATGTGTAATTATTTACTTCATCATTCACACAGAGTTTTGTCCATTCCATTCACAGGAGTTTTGTATTGCAGGATTGTTTTGAGGGTTTTAAATGTTTAATTAGTTATTTAGCATGTTGCAAGGGCAGGAACTGCAAGTCAAGACAGAAAGTAGTGCCGTTTCGGTGCGAGGGTAAGCTGAGACGAGCCCGCGCGTCAAGCGCTAAGTTAGTCAGCGCCTAGCAACCAACGGAGTTAGAGTGCGTGTCATGAGCTCCGACGATTTCCCGCGCGCCCTGGGCGGCCTTCAATATCTTGCATCTGGACATTCACTACAATAGACTTTAACGTAATATCGGAACCGTTCTTTTGTCATAGGCGCCCAGTAAGCCACCTGCTCTCCCCGTGGGAATAACATCGCCCAGGGGAGTTTTAGTTTGCAGTAACCATTGTTTGTTGCAAGGCGTTTAGCAGTTCTACCACATGGGCGTTTATAATAGCCAACAGTGTTCATGTCAAGTGCTCTCATAGAAGGGAATGTAATTCAACGAAATAAATACGCCTGTGAATTGAGCGGTACATACTTTATTGAAGTCGCATCATGCGTGTCAGGGGACGGGTCCTTACAATACCTGCTCACTCAGTTTACGTAAGTCATTTAATCTGCAAGTGTTCATGAGTCTTGTTTCGCATTGTATGGACGTGTGGGAGGCCCCGACAGCCCAAGTATGCACGTGTAATAGTTAGGTAATTTCCCGCCAAGATCAAAAAGGGTGCATAGCCAACCGACGGGCTATCGTTTAGCAAACATCATTCATCTGGAGCAGTAATCAACGGTGCAGAGGACAACATTTCAACGGCGAGGAGATTGGTCTAGGTGTATGGCCCGCAACCCCGAGGTTAAGAGACGCAGCATCAACATTGACGTCGCTTTGACGGCGTCTGGCTCCAACCGGGTATAATCATTCCTAGACCTCACAATCACCCACCTGAAAACATCATTTAACCCTTTCAGAACGTCCCAACAGGCGTCGAATTGACTAGCCCAAGTGGGGCTATTGTTCATTAAGCCAAATTTGGCCACGCCAATGGTAATACGCTTTCTCACCTACCAGCCCAGGACTGCACCGGGAAATTATACAGAGGCAGCCTAGGTAATATCACATCCTTTCCCACTGAATTATTGCAAGTCAGCTGCGCAGCCTAGTGACTCAAGCGTTCTATTGTTGCGTATGTATACTACAGTGTCCATTAGAGTGAGAAATATAAAAAAAAGAGGTCTTACACTGACATTAACCTGCATGCAAAACTGCTCGTGAGCGCCATATGCAATTGGTCCTGGCTGGAGTTGAGGAAACCGACAGAATTATTCAAATCTCAAAATTAATAAATATTCAGTAAACAGTAATCTCAGCGGATCATTATTTACAAGCTGAATATTCAAAGTGTTCTACATATATGCAGAAAACCCAGCAAACCAATCTTCATATGGTAACCGGCACACACACCTTTACAGATAACCATACAACTTTTGTGAACATATTGAAAGCAAAATTACTAAATTTTTCATATTGGATACACAATGTGGTGGCAGTGGATATTTGTATACTTACAATATATGATCGTTTACAACAGCATAATATTACGTGGGGCGAAGTTTAAATGCAAATTATATACCATACACAGCAACAGCAGCATATTATTTCATTTTGGCTATCCCAACGAGGAGGCCTTGTGTGTGTTCTTCCCAGCATCACATTCTACACATTACAACACACGTCCGCAAAGATGCGGCCACTGTGAGAATGTGTTGCTCTTTTCCACCCAGTGTTACACAACCCCGAGTTGTGTAATGGTTAAAAAGCATGTTAAATTCTGTTACGGGTCAAATTTCAGGGTGAAAGGAGAGGACGGGGAATTAACGCGCTGATTCGTGAAGTTACAGGGTGTAGGCCTAATAATGGTAAGAGAGCATGTCACATGCCACATTTGTTTATGTTTACCGACGGTGTAATGCAAATGTACTTTGATGATTATATAAATATTTTAATACTCCCCAGTTAGATATGACAATGATATGTCAGAGTCCACGGATGTACCACACCATTTATGGCTGTGTAGTGCAGCTCTGTGCGTAGTATAGATCGCCCTATGTTGTCGCAGCCAAATTATGTAACTTAGACACTACTACGTGTGTAAGTGTGCATTTAGTAGACCACGCGTGCGGTTACACATGTAACAAATTCGTTACGTAACATAAAAGTGTAATGATGGAGATATTTAAAGCCATGTAGAGAGACAGGGTACAACAGATGTAGGAACTTATGCGTGCGACAGATGAACACCCACCAATAACATAACAAAATTCAATTGCCAAACAACAAGAAATATCGCTAGAAAAAATATCTACTGATACTGGAAATAATTACCCAGTAGAGACGCTGCAAGAAAAAATGTGGAATTTGATTAGTTTTCTGATAACCAAATTAATTTAGACAGGCAGGAAATTTTTAATAAATTCGCAGACAAAACTTTATCTGTGGCCTCAACAAAACTAGCCTCTCCCTTGACTGAAGCGATCCATATATATATATATATATATATATATATATATATATATATATATATATATATATATATATATATATATAATGCCTGGAAATTAGAATTTCGAACTTCCAAAAAAATTAATTAAATTATTTGTCTCTTTGTTCCAGACTGACTGTGTTTTAAACAAAAGACTATTAATGCAAATGTGTCAGTTATTTAATTAAATTATGTCAGTTCAATAGAAAACTTCTCTCTGCTCATTAATATAATAGTTTGTAGACTTAGCTGATTATCATTTAAAACGAAGAATTCATGGCATTCTCGACGTTTTTTGGCGATCTCGTTGTCGGCAGTCGCATCGTGGTTCAGGCTGTCAGGCTTGTACGCCCATTACTGTCCCAGCTCATTTAAACACACGCTGTCGTTAGAGGAACTAATCAACCTGAAAATATATGCGGACGGCGGCCGATGCAGGCCTGCTTCTTCCTAAATCTTGCCTCGCGTCTTCGTCTCCTTCGAGACGGCCTGTTTTTAGGTTACCTGGAGTACAGGAACACACACACACACTCTCTCTCTCTCTCTCTCTCTATATATATATATATATATATATATATATATATATATATATATATATATATATATATATATATATATATTTCGCTTTGTGTGTGTGTGTGTGTATATATATATATATATATATATATATATATATATATATATATATACACACACACACAAAGCGAAACGCAAGTAGCATATCTTTATGCTTAAAAATGGAATAAGCCTACTACTTTAAATGGAAAATATGATATAAAGTTGAAATAATTACCTTAATTGGTGACTTATGAATGAATGGCAATTGTTAACGGAATTGATGACAGATGACTGAAAACAATTTATTGTTGACATTTCGTTTTACAAAAGCTAAATTTTCTGGGTTCTGATCAAATCCGTAAGAAAAGATTTACAGCACGTTTAAAAGAAGGATACCAGAAACTACACACGTCTACTATAATTTCAGTTGGAGAGATTCAGGCGGCTCTTAAAATCGAGGCATTGAGAGCCGATGAGAGTAACACGAGATGAGACGAAGGGGCCGTAATGAAAAAAAGGGGAGGGGGGGGGGGAGACGGACGATTTCTGAGAAAATCTACCGACCAGCAGTATCGTCCGGCAACATTCCCGTAAGCGAAAATTCAGAAGCGACCCCACCGGGAATCGAACCCTGTTCGCCTAGGTGGGAGACTAGTAGTCTAACCACTACACTCCGCGGCACCATTGTGATGCTAGGTAAAGCCATTGGCTTTTTTAGCTATAATACTAGGAGGTGCCTACCATTAATAAAGTATTAAATATAAGGGAGTTAAAAAGTGTAACAATAATTAATATTTGGTGTATATTTATAATTTCAATTAAGTTTTTCTTTTTTTTCTTAAACGGAATGCAGTGGATTATAAGGGTGTGTAAGATATTTCCGATCCGCAAACTTAGGTAATTACAGTCGTTTCAAAAACGAATAATCCTCCCTTTAAACACTTTTCTGACTTTTTGTATAATTAAATTATTTAACCTTTATATTTAAATTTCTAACTGCTTTCAAATGAGGGAATCGCTAATCTGTAATTTTATAAATAAAATTTATGAAAAGTTCTGTAACAGAAGAGCGTGACACTCCTCTTGAGGGCCAGACACGCCGTGCAGGGCCGGCCCGAGACATTTTTCTAGTGTAAGCGAACAATATTTTGGCGCACCTTACCACGCCCCCCCCCCCCCCCCCGCCTCACAAACCATCGATAGAGGTGGTATGGGGGTCTCCTTCCCGCAATCCCCCGAAAAATTTAATAACTTGCATTAATATAAGCTACATAAATTAAAAAACACACTTAGGCCTATGTAAAATTTAAAATGGCAGAAAGTCTATCAAATTCAATTAATATAACCACAAGTCAGTTTACAAAAATTTAGGCAAAGCTTAACAACATAAAGCTTTACATCATTACAAACAATTTTTTCTGGCTTTCATTTTTGCGAATTCATTGAGTATAAATCTGTGTCCATTTCATTTAGCAAGTAATTTTCAATGGTCATTGTTGCCAACCTACTTAAACGTTCTTGCGGCAAAGTCGATTTTAAATAAGTTTTTATTAGTTTCAACTTATAAAAACTTCTTTCACCACTGGCTACTGTAACAAAAATGTTTGAGAAGGTGTCTATATAACCATGTTTTTTTTAAGAACGTCAAGGTTTTAGCTGGAGATCTTCCAGAGAGCAGCATTGTTGCAAAAATTTGCAGCTCGCCAAACAGTTCAATTCCGTTTATATCACATTTTTCTCCATCACTTAGAACACTGTGAAGATGTGTACAGGCATATTTCAGCTCCTTCCTACCGCGCGTCTGTAGATTTTCAATGTCATAAAGAAATCTGAAACTCTTATTGTGGTTCTCCATGGTTCAAGCCTCTCTTTAAGCGAGGATACTGCTGTGTCAAGCACAACAGAGAAGAAATTAACTTTGAACGACGTTCTCCCAGTCTGAACAGGTTCATCTTCAATCTCATCTGAGAAATCTTTTTTATTTTCCTTGGACGAACTTGGGTTTATTTTTCAAGCTCGGTAGCAACACAGACTTTTTCTGCAAGTTCTTTTGCATCAGTGGTGACGTTATTAAGGCTTTCTTCTGATCTCATATTCTCTAGAAACCTCTGTACACTTTTGACGAGATCCATTGCGCTTTGAAGG
Source organism: Dryococelus australis (assembly GCA_029891345.1). Classification (NCBI taxonomy): domain Eukaryota; kingdom Metazoa; phylum Arthropoda; class Insecta; order Phasmatodea; family Phasmatidae; genus Dryococelus; species Dryococelus australis. The sequence goes on along the minus strand of CM056999.1, from coordinate 30,053,070 downwards.
TCAGGTGTGACTTTCTGCAAGGCCTTACTCACCATGTTTATTTTAACAGAATCTCATACCAAGTAACTAAACAACACAGGAACTTGAAACTTTGTAGTTTTCTTTGCTATTCCTAAATCGGTGTTCCTGCCAAATGCATCGCGTTTCATGTCTTGAGAGGCTTCGTACACGGCATCGTAAATTTCCTCAATACAATATCTCTGAGGCAATAAGTCTTCAATCCTATTCTCCCACCGAGTATTGCTGAGAGATTTCACTGTACGATTTTATGCGTGTTTCACCAAAATATTCCAACAGAGAGTTGAACTTGAGAAGAAGTTAAATATTTCTTGTATAATACCAAAACAGTCTACTACAATAGGGCAAGACAGGGCGTCATAGTTAACCACTAGATTAAACTAGTGGTTTCCACATGGCACAAAAAATGCTCGAGAATTCAAATCAAGTTAACTTTTCTGCACTCCAGCATGATTTCCTTTCATGATGGAGCCATCATAATATCCCTGGCCTCTCATGTTCTTTAAAGGGATGTTTAGTCTAGATAGCTCATTAAGTAAAGTTTCTGTGATGCCTTCACCTATATAATCTGTGACAGGTATGAAACCTAAAAAATGTTCGTTAATTGACAATTTATCATTTGCTACATATTAAAAAATCTCACCACTAATGTAATTTACTTAGCGTGGCTTGCATCAGGTGTACAGTCCAATATTATGGACTAATATGCTGCCTGTTTTAGCTCATTTGAAATCATGTCTTGGATATTAGTGGACAAGAGACTAATAAACTCATTTCGTATATTTTTGCTCAAATAGTGAACATATGTCTCCTCAGGAGTAACTCTTCTCACATGCTCAGCCATGACAACATCGAATTTGTCAATGTATTCTACAAGTTTAAAAAAATTACCGTTGTGACATTAGAAAAGAGTCTCTTTTGTACCTCGAAAGGATAATCCCCGAGTCCCTAAAAATTGGAGAGCACAAAGTAAATTTTTCAGTACTTGGTTCCGATGTTCTGTTTCAGCTCGGATAATTCTTTCATTTTCTTTGTCAATCGTTTTATCCGAACGTAATCGTACAGTCAGTTCACGCCAATATTGACAATTTTTGATATGATTAAGAGACTTCTCATGACTGATAAAAATTTTTGCCAAGTTTCGCCAATCTGAATATCCTTGGTCTCCAGCAAGAGATGAGTTTGCATTTCCAAAGACTTTGCAGGCAAAACATAACACTGCATTTTACAGTATTGAGTAGGCCTATAGTATCCAAATCCTGAGAACATTTTCCCTATTGCAAAGTTTCTTTGCGTATTAATGTGAAGGAAACTTCCTACCTTAGAATCAAGGGGAAACCCTATGTGTTTGACTTGCACAGGTCCTCGCTCAACAAGCATTTTTCGCACCCCGTCTGTGAGTTTGGATGGCCACTCTCCAAAGTGTGTTGATAGTTGTGCCAATGACATGCCTCTGGTCAGTTCCTACAATAATAAAATTAAGCTTTTGGCTATACTTTTTTTTACATTTCGATTCGCAACAATGCAAGCAACATGAGTACAGTAAAAATATAAAAATTTAAACGAAAGAAACGAAAATTAATACAAAATTAAATAAATACCACTTCACCTGCAACGCACCATTTGCCGATATATAAAAAAATTAGTCGAATTATCTTTAAGAAGTAAATAATTTGGATATCAAAAGCTAAAAGAAATTACATAAATATAAAAAATGGAAGAAATATTTGACAAAGCATCGTGATTATAATAAACCAAAATAAGGAATAACGGAAAAATAGTGATAAGCTCTATTTAGCGGATTTTGTAATGAAGTCTTAAATATTTGCATGAAAATTGCAGTCTACTTTGCCCTAATAACTATACTTGTAATGTTTTAAAAAAATAACTCAAAAATAAGAAAAATATAAATATCTGATTAAATGTTTCAGATAATACTGCATTGTTTATGATTTTACTTATTGTATTGCATATTTCGACCCGCGGCCACAAAACTAGGATTAAATGTTGCCCTCATCAAAATAAAGGTTGGAGACCCCTGGCCTAGAAGAAAAAAGAGTACTTCTGACTCGGGCTTTAGGCTTGTAACCATGTACTGGACCATTTGTTGTGGTCACAAACAAGATAAATGAATATGGCAGCAATGGTATAAACAATAGCGGCCGGTGATGTCAATTAATGGGTGTTCATACACACACACCTACACTCCATCCCCTTCCCGAGCCAATAAAGGGAAAAATTTGGATTTCCAGGTGCAAAATTGTGCCATTTAAGCAGTTTTCGTATCTAAACATTGAATACACAGCTGGTAAGAATATTAAGTTTTTTTTAGGATAAAATTTTCTTCTGATAATTTTCTGTCTTAACTCCAGGCATATGTAGATGCAATCCTTAAAGAAACCCATTTCAGAATCTCTACCCATCTGAGTAAGATAAAACTGCTTGCATAAAAAAATTACTATTGTTGTTTTGAAGTTATGCAATTTTCGTTTATTTTTACGTACAAATAAATTGCATGTTAATTACATGAAAAATATACGTGTAATTTCTGCTGAGGTAATGACAAATGCTAGTAATTACATTAGACATTCACTCCAGAATTGTTTTAAATCCTCAAATATGTAAAAAATATATGTGTGAACAGCATACGACACGTAAAAGAGTATTTATTGTAAAAACAAATCTAAGAATATGAGAAGAACAGAAATAAAAAAAACACATTCTACCTGTTACCGTTTTTGAAGCAAAATCATTATGGCAGGCCGTCTGGGTTGGAAGGGTGCTGAAACAGCTGTTAGCAGCTGCAACTCATACTGTAGTTGTGAAAAAGTGTTCGGTTTAATGTAAGCACTCACGGCAAAGTGACACTGTCAAAGTTTTCTAAACCAAGTAGGCACCATATTTTGCACAACAAAACTCAGTGGACACATAAGCCAACTTTCAATATGAGTCGTTAGAGATTTAATGTACCCTTCATGAATGACTAAATTAATCTCATCACCATGTTTTTTTTGTGTTAGACTAAACAGTATAAATGTAATTATTATCGTATCATTCTCACTGAGATAAGAATTTGAAGTGGTAGATCAAGTTCAACATCGTGTGCACCAAACGATATTACATACAAGTTGCGCTCTACTGAATTTAAGGCTGGGCATTAACCTGATAAACATATTAACATACAAAAAGTACTCTGCTGCTACAAATTTAAATACTATGAGACAGGCGACATGTTCTTATTTGTATACGAAATCCATTCCTCTGTTCTTCAGCTGAGCAAACTTGTTGATAACTCGATGGTTGAAATCCTGCATGTTATTTATCATAGACATTTCTATTGATAACATTGCTAAAGCAGTAAGTCGTTCTTCTGGCATACTGTTGCGGAAAAAGGGTTTATCCTCTTAAGAGTAGGGTGACACCTTTCAGCTTCGCTTGTTGTCATTGGAGTTATTATAATAATCCTAAGTAGACTGCTGAGTTAGAACAATGTGTTCTTGTGTCTTAGAAAATGCCAGGAAAAAATTTGCATGAAGGAGTTTTGAAACTATCAAATGATGTGTCAAAGGAAAATCTTTCCTTGATGGCAACAATAACTGCATCGCAACACTCCTTTAGCATTTCCAATCACGGCTGTCTCTGAGAGTTTCTTTATCTTGTTTTTATCAGTTTGTTCCTCGGAAAGACTTATATCCTGCTCACTATCTCTAGCAGTCTGGACGTAACTTACGAACTCGTCAATATATGTTTTAATTTTCCCAGAATCAATGGCAATGGTTTGTAATTTTTTTAAAATAAAATGTCAGCATAGGTTAAGATGCGGTGAAAAAACTCAAGCCAAAACAAAAATACTGGATCATGCAAATTAGACAGAAGTCCACTGCTTTCTCGCCGTGTCTCTTCGTCTACTCGTTTAGAATTATGAATATCTTCTAAACACTCAATCAGTTCATTCTTTTGTTCTAACACAGAGTGAACTGCCCAAATATTGAAAACCCATATTGTGGTTGCCAATTCTGGTAGTCTCTTTTCCACAACACGATCGAGCAGTTTTGTCCTCTTCGAAGATCGAGCAAAGAATGCAGGAAATCCAGATAAGTTAGAGAAAAATATTCTCACGTAACTTCTTCATCACTAAGTTAAATTGCTGAGCGTAGCAGTGTGTGTAGTAAGCGAAAGGTGCCTGAACTCCATTAACATGACCACTAATGACAGCAACACATCGGAGCACTCAGCAATTAATTTATCTTTGTTTTCTCCCAATTGCAAGTCTATTTCTGAGTAAATAATGTCGTATAACGATTCTTCATCTTGCCCGTCTGGATTTAAAAAAAAAAAAAAAAAAAAAGTACCATTGTTTTCATACCTGTACACAATTGTCATTTGTTGTGTAGTGGACACATCAGTTGTTTCATCTACCATGACAGCTAAATAATATGCCTGTTTTATTTCTGCTGATATTTGTTCCCTGCAAACCCATAACATGCACTCTCACAATTAATTTCGTACTGTCTTCGAAGTACCTTTAAATACACTGGCACTTTTCAAGTGATGTTTCAATGCAATGTCAATAGAACTTACGAAATTAACAAGGCCCTTAAATACACCACGATTTTCGGAAGTTTTACTTTTGTCATGCTTTTCGTAAAGCCAGTTCAACCCCGAAAAAATTTCACACTTTCATTTAGTCTGCCAAGAATGTATCGGTTTCTATCCACTTGTTCATTATGTTTTCTGACTGACTGCCTGTAAGTTCTGTCAAGTTGCATGCTGATATTTACACTGCCCAGAAGTGATAGATCAATGCGACATTTTTGTGAGCATGTGAGTTCTCGTGTTTTTTTCCTCGCTTAAGTATCCGAGGTCCTTAAAACTGGGCTTTGTCTAGGCACTACCGCTGCACTAGAAATTGTGGTAATTTCTAGATGTGGTCGATCAGGGCCTAAACATAAAATGGATAATTTTTCCTCGAAAGTCAGTTTCCTGTTCGCTAAAATTGATTGAACGGAATTTATTTCGAAGCTTGGAAAAACAACTAACGCCTTTCAGTCGTGCCAACTGTAAGTAGTACCGTGACACAAATACGATAGTGTTAGTTTGAAAATAAACTTACAACATTCCTCTGTAAAAGCATGTCTTGTTCAGAGTACAGTGTCCAACGAAACAGAAAAACGCCCACGCACGCATACTAATTTATTGAAAATTGTTGCACTTCCACATGATAAATTCCACAAATTAATATTAAAAACTCCTCGTCAGCTGAGCATAATAAACAAGGATTTGTTTACTTTTGCTACGATAATTTTGTTTGGTGTAAATGCCGCATTTTCATCTCTACTGGCATCTAGCGGTAAGTTGCGGTTGTAAAATCTCGTCTATTTAGTCAGTGCTGCTACGAAGCAGCAAACGTTGGAACCGCCTCCGTATGTTACATATACAAAGGAAAGGGCACAGAAAGGGTTGTGCTCTTGTCCAAGGTTAAAACTCCCATAAGAGATAATGTCACTTCGACGTGCACATGCGCAGGTAGTGTAAAATCGGAGCACAAATCCGCTGTGCAATTCACAACGTTGCAACATCGCAGATAACAGAATAAAAATACCAGAAGTTCGTGATCGATGCAACGAACTCTGATAACTGTGTTAGGGCCACAAAATATCCAGAAATTATAGAAAATTCCACGAAAATTTTTTTTTGCAGTACACTGAGTGTGCACATGCACATGTGCTCTATAATACCGGCCGCTACTGGGTACAACGTACTCTATTAACCGATAAGTTACTTTCCCTGGAAGTGTCCGTCAAGTAAAACGCCCTTTAATCAAATTGCGTTACACCATAAGAAACCGTTATAGTTGACTAAGTTAAGTTCCCTGTAGAAAAGCCAAAATTTCGCTAAATATCTCTAAAATAGTGTGTCGTAGATGAAATGCTCGGAACGAAAATTGCCGGCAACAATTTTATAAACACGAAAGGTCTCTACAATATTTTTCGTATGATTGACAGTTTGGAATAAATCTTCAATAAACTGTTTCGGTGTCAAACTTTTTTAAGTCCGGGATTGTCTTAGGACTTAAAAAGAAGTAGGCTGCAGCTCACGGTTATTCTTAAATTCTATTGGATTCGATTGGGAAACTGTTTACGTTAAAACTCTACCATGAATTTTGACAATTTCCACAGTGCAGGAATTTTTGGTCCCGTCCATTAAACAAAATGTCCATTAATCAAGGACTAACAGTACTATGTCGTATAAGCACAGATCTAACACACAGTGGCTTGTTGGCTTATTGATGGTCCAGTGACAACCTCAGACATTGATTGACATCTCTTCAACGTCGGTTTCGTTTACAGTTTTCTCGTCTGATTTTGTTAAGGAAGTTGAAGCCGAAAAAAACCTTTGCAAAGCTTCTGATTGCTTTTCGTTTTCTTTTGCATCCTGTAATGCGCTTATGCGGTTAAATGACCCCGATGGGTTTAATACTGGACATAATTTTCATTTTTAAAATAAATACAAGAATACAAACAGGACACTGTTAACAGGAAACAACATACATGAAAATGTAACCACATTAAAACGACTTATTCGAACTGCACCATCCACACACTAGTTCGCGAATGGCGCTTCAATCAGACAGTAGACTAGTTCATTTCCACACTCACGCAGATGGCAGACGTCATGCATGATTCACAGACGAGCTCACTTTACCCAAAGAGAGGTATCGTATGCTCTGCATCACACTTGAAGTTTTTTTACTTTAAGTTATGTGCTATTGTTATTGAGAGGGTTTATTAATGTCCCCCGGTTTTATGCATGTGAGAGCTTAACAGGGGGACAGCTTGGAAACTAGCTTAAACCTAGGTAAAAAACACAAACATCCATATCCGTGGCGTGAACCTCTCGCACCGTGAGCCGGCATGCTACCGACTACGCTACAGAAGCCGGCAAATTTACGAGCTAATAATTACTATAACAAATACTTTTGAATTATGTTTGATGTATTTTTAACTGTGCATATGATTTATCTTTTATATGTTTTGTTGTCTCTACTGAAACTATTTCTGATTTCTGAGGCTTCTGAGTCTATTTTGTTTGAGGGCGTGGAAGGCGCCTACGGCACCCCTCCTCCCTCCCCCTGCCAGGCGCCCTACGCCGCCGCGTACTTCACTTACACCAAGGACTGGCCCTGTCCCAGTGACAGAGTTTCCGGTTCTGAAATAAACTTTGGTATTGTTTACTCTTATATTATTATTCTTTAAATTTTGCAACGGAGCGTGCATGACAAAGTTCGGTAACAACTTCATTTCCATTAGGCCTGGCAGATTTAAAAATTCGCTCTCAATTACGTCCATAACAGAATTAAATTACACAACCATTCTTATTTATTTAAGCCAATAACTGTTTCTTTTCTCATACTTGTAGTCAGTATGACTCCCCATTTTTAATATATTATATAATCCATATCCACAAGGAATTTTATTTGTATGAGATAAATGATCAGTCCTGAAATTGTCGAAAAGTTGCTGGTAAAAACAATTTAGGTAAGCAGTTTTTGTAAATTCTATCAAATATGCTTCACTAGATCCCTAATTATTTAACCGATACCGGTTTGTGTGCGCAATCCATTGACAGAAACATTTATCAAAGCTCATAACTATGATGAAAAGTGTGGGTTTTTAGTTTCTCCATTAGAAGAAGAATTTTGCACGCAAAGCTTAGGTCTTCAGCTATAAGCACTCCTGTCAATAAAAAACAAACATGGACAACAGAACAGCACATGTGTTCACAAGAGCACCTGGTCATATAAGTGGGTCCTGAGGGAGGGGGGGGGGCAACAGTTGTCTGGCACAGCGTTGCCACATTACCCCACTGCCGTCGAGCTCTCGAGCCATATGGTATACCACCGTGCTGTCACTAGGTCGGGGATAGAGATTCCCATAACTCGTAGCTAATATACACTTGCACACTCTGTCTTTGATTACGTATGATAATGGGTCCACTGTAATCTGTACTAGGTTTGGCTGACAGTGATATTTCTCGAATCACGGAAAGGATTCTGACATGACAACTATGTGGGAATATTCTGGTTATTTGTGTTTCTATTGTAGCGGTCACCAACGTGCCCTCAGAAACTTCCTAAGGTACGCTGGGATATAGCTTATGTAACGAGGTAGCTGTTTGTTAAACATGATCCACATAGCCGACCGCCTGGTTCCTATAAATACGAGGCACAGTACGCCATTCCTCCCCCCCCCCCCCAGACGCTCACTGCCATGCAAGAAGTCTGTCAGTGTGCTATTCGTCAGAGTAGACAACGAAGAAGAGGGCATCACTATAACCAGGCCTGGAAGAGCTCTAGGCCATCCTACAGTCTGCATATATGGAGAGCATAAATCCGCGTGGCAGTTAAATTAACACTGTCTCTCGAGTCTTCATCGCCGAGTCATTCTATGCGTTAATATCTTTGGCAAGGTTAGGCAGTTCCATTTAGACTCTTGCGATTAAGAATAACTTGTATCTTCTTGTATGTTTGTTTAAGAGTTGATGCTTGTGTAATTCAGTGTTGTGTTTATAATTAATATCACAAGCGTGTAGAAATTTTTATAATAAAGGTTTTATGTTTATGGAATTCTGGCTTACCAATCAATCATAGATCTACGTACCCCATTAGTAGTCCCCCTCCTATGATGATGACTATAACATATAGTAACTGGGTTCAGTATCCAGATAGCAGGTTTAGGTTGTAATAAGGTTAGGAGGAAGGGGGAATGCTACACTGGTGGAGCCGCCTTTCGACCCACCTCATGCTTATGCGAGTAGACTCACATTGTATAGATTCTTTAAGTTTCACTTCACAATGGGGGAAGTATTGATGCAGCAATTGAAAACGTCGCAGTGCTTCACACCAACCTCACTTCGCGAAGGTGTAATAACTTGCTGTTAGTAAATGTGTACTTTCATTACCATCTTATGCTAATTGGTTCATGTAAGATTAGATTCTTAGTAATGATAGGTTCCAGTAATTAAGTTCTTATAGTTTCCAACAGTCACTTCATTGTAAAAAAATTTGTATCAGCAGCCAGTAAGCATAACAGCTGTCAGTCCCGTGCAGTCAGGACACACGAAGTAAGCGATAATGTGGAAGGTTAGTATGCCACACGTGTAGTCAGCAGCTCGTGTAGGAGGCCTCACCAGACTAGCAGCTTGATGTCACGTTGCCCACCCCACTGGCTTTATAATTGCTTGTTTTTAATTCTTTACAATTAATGCATGTACTTTGCTTGTTTATGCATCTGGGACATCCTGTTCCTTTGTAAGTAAGGAAATCGCCATTCGGTTTGTGTGCGTTTCGGAGATATACCCATTTTCTTCTCTTTTGTATTAAGTATTACTGATAAGTTATACAAAGTGTGCAGCACCAACTATACTGCACACCTGTATTCTAACATGTCGACATGGCTACAGAATACTCATCTACCACACAAAATATACAGGGAAATTACTCAAGACATTGTTAGTTTATTTAGGCGATGCTAAACGTGCAGTTAAAATACAGAACACTTACAAAATCAGTTACCTTGTACTAACACAGAATCGCACACTACACCAACAGAACACAATACACCACTTGAACACACCTATACACCTATCAACATTTAAAGAACCTGGTACAAGCAGTTATCACAGCGAAGGGAACCATACAGATATCCATAACACCAAGGACCCTATAAACACAGTGCACACTACCAGGCAGGCCCCTTCAGGGCACAACCGAGAGATTATGGACATGTACAGGAGAAAGTTCGTGGAGAAAATTACAGGGAAAAATGTGTCTCACCCACCCAGGAAAACAACATCCAGGTTCGTCACGCTTGCAGGACCATTTTCAATAAAGTTGTGCCTAACAGAAATTATGCCGACATTGTGAAATTATACGCTCAGAGCAATTGACCCCCAACAAGTCTCACATCCTCATTTCAGGTAAAAAATCGTAACATTAATGTTAACACTGAACAGAAGTATAATTCTTCAATATATGTCCTGTCATCAAGAAACCAGGTTATAGCCGATAGGACAGGCAAAGCTCCGCCTCAGCAGAATGTGCTTGCGCCGCTGGCCCAGCACGACAGTTGCAACGTCACTCCGCCATGCTGTCCTATTCAGGTCAGCATTGCCACACCGCAGCCGCTGCATACGCAGAATTGCAACATAGCCAAACCTAAGAAAACTAGTGCTGCGAAGCAGAACGTAGCCGGACTGCATAGTCTCGCCCAGGATACGTGTGTCTTGTGATTTTACGCCGGACACAAAAGTCACGATTGCAGTTTGTTTCCTAAACAAAACTTTGAATTTGCCATCAACATCTGCGACTGCTTGAACGCGTTTAAAAACAAATTTGGGCTGATGCCGAGAACTGTTTTTGTAGGGGGGCATCACAAAACAGCACAATTGACAATACTACTTGTTTTCACAACATGAAAAGTGAGGCCCGCAATGATGAGCCAAAATTAAATTACAAATTGAGCATGGCCATGCCTCAATCTAGCACAAGTAAACACATATGCCCCACACATAAAGTAGAAAGTCAGCATGCAGGACTTTGTATAGCAACATCATGCATCCTTGTTACCATTAAAGGAAAAAAGTATTACACACTACTTGATACTGAGTGCTCTCATAGCAGCGTAGCGAGCACAGTTATTTCTACTCAGCATCTTTATGCTTTACAGGAACAAATAACTTTTGTTAGTGTGACATCTATCTTAATATCACCAAAATTTGAAACCATGCTTCATTTTAAGCATTTATGGACGTACTTACCCTCAAAACTTTTTAGTTGTTGACAGTCTAAAACAAGATTTATTTTTAGGTGTTGATTTCATCAAACAGTATGACGTAATTCCGATTTTGATATATGATACTCTTTCCATACATTCTCATGATGCAAACAAAATTGTAGAAATACCATTGTACTCAGGCAGTTTAGGCCATGTGGATATTAACTCTATAGAGCAGCATTGCCATGCCATAAATAGTTTAAAATTTGGACAACCACAAGTGCTCCATATTAATAAAAAGTTATCTAATGAACAAACACAGGTCATTGATGATATTATTGACAAATATCAAGACAGGTTCCACAATACTATTTTAGAATTAACTGAGACAAAAAACTTCGAAATAAAGTTAGATCTGACAACTGACAAACCCATTGACGTCATAAAATTTGTGACGAACTTTTAATTCAAATTAATGACATGGCCGAAGCTGGAATTATCGAGGAAGTGGACTCACTCTATTCTGCGCCGAGCTGGTTAGTTTAAAAAAAAATGGTGGCCTAAGATTTCTCACAGACTTCCGAAAACTCAATCAATATTTGACAAGGGTGCAGTACCCATTGCCTTGCACAGAGGTCATTTTTAACCATCCTTTAGAATTTTCAATACACAACCTGTTTAGACTTATTTTTAGGCTTCTATGGGATGCCTGTGAGAGCAAGATCGCTATACATTGGCATTTACAATCGATGGTGTTGGGCTGTTCCAGTATAAAATAATGTCAAGGGGTTAAGTAAATCCCCTCAGTAATTCCAAATGCCCATCAATCCTTTCCAGCAATTTTACAATTGACGGAGGTGATCGCGTACCTCAATGATATTTTCATCTTAGGAAATTTGTTTGAGGAACATGTTCCAAATATAGACAAAGTTTTCCAACAACTACACATGTTCAGTGTAAAATTAAACACCAAGAAATGTACATTTTTCGAACAGACAGTGAAAGTACTAGGTCATATTATTAACCCTCAAGGAATTTCCATGGATCCAGACAAAGTTTGCGCTATAGAGCACATGGCACTCTCTACAAACTTAAAACAATTCCGCATGTTTCTAGGCATGACTTCATATCTTCGCAGGTACATTATGAATGATGCCACAATAGCACAACCGCTTGTTGAATTGACCAAACACAATATAACATATAAGTGAGAAGATGTTTACAGCAAACATTTCTTAACCAAAAAGATCAATCCCGCAGGCTCATGTAGTACAAAAAATGGATGAGAACAAAAATATAATCTTAGCTTGCGACGCAAGTAATGATGCAGTCGGCAGAGCGCTTATGCAGGAGGACCCGCACAGAAAACAGTACGTTCGCTTTGAAAAGTTATCAGTCCAGGAATTGAGCTGGAATGCGACAGAACGAGCACTCGGGACCATACATTATCTGTGCAATCATTTCCACACACACACACATATATATGACATCTTAAAATAGAAACAGACTACACCAGTCTACGATATTTGTGATCCATGATAGAGCATAACATTAGGATTCAGAAAATTATGATCGCCCTTAGTGAGTACAACTTAAAGCCATATATTGTGAAAGGAAAGTTAAATAACTTCCCCGATGCCTTAAGCTGAATTACTACTGAACCTAAAGTATATACGAACAAAGTCACCATTAACAACACTACATACGAGGTTAAAGAACAATTGATGACTTGCACATCCCTATATAAAGCATCAGCAGAAGCTATTTTACAAGCACCTCTCAAACAGGACGAGATTTAGAAAAAATTTGTTAAATACTCTATTAACCTGTAGGACGATATTAAAACATATTTCAGGAATGAATTACAATCTCAGGACAAAAATAAAGTAGCCAAGGCACTGACAAATAGGATGTTTTCCCAATGCACGCAATGTGTAAAATTGTCACCATACTATATCAAGTGAATTTAGAGATTATTAAGGAAAATGTCCCCACTCATCTAGAAACAACATGTATTGATACTGTGTTAAACTGTAAGATACTCATTGTTAATAAATTAGAATGGCCACATTTCTTGCCTGTATACACTCATGACCAAGAGTATATGAAAATTGATAATGACTCGATTTTTCATTCATGTCATATTCCCATATATACCTCACCATTTGCTCGCGAATACGAACGCGATCCTCAAATTAAGCAATTAAAAATACCATTACTTCACCCAGATCAGGCCGACAATAAATACCATCGACTGAGTCGATGTTATGGTATTACAGCAAACAGCGAAATTTTTCTAAAAGTCAATACACCCCGGGGTCCCACAAAGCTAACTCTTGTACCAGAAGTTTATGCTAATGTAATTATTTATGCACATCATTATGCGATATTCAGAGGTCAGTTTGGTACTTTCAAAACCCTTCAAAAGATTAAGCAGTCATATTACTGGGATACCATGAACACTGACGTTAACAAATATGCACAATCTTGCCCTATTTGTCAGAAAACAAAAGCTTTTAATTCTATGCTAGTGGCTCAGATGACACCTATCCCGCCCCAACCACTGTTGAAATCTTGGACGTTAGATGCGAAGGAACCCCTCCCAACCAAAGTTTGTAAGAATTAATACATTCTTGTCATGATATAGTACTCTACTCGATATGCTGTAGCGAAAGCAGTACCTTCAATTGACGTCGCAACATGTGTGGAATTCATTAAAGCAGTTTGTGCTCCAATTTGATTTCTCTGAGCATATATTGACAGACCAAGGTACCAGCTTTCAAAACGAATTAATAAGTCAACTTTTGCAAACTCTGGAACTAAGAAATTAACAACTACTGCCTGCAACCCTAAGTGTAATGGTTTAGTAGAAGCATCGAACCGTATAATTGGGGAACAATTAACAGCATGTGCTAATTGTGGTCAGGCCAATTGAGACCTTCATGTAGAATTTCTTTCTTTTGTTAATACTACAACAAAGTTTACTCCATTCTGCTTATTATATGGCATAGAAGCCACCCTTCCGGCACAAGTAGTAGCAGGTCAGTACTCTCAAATTGCTCACAACTGGTGCCAGAAATTGTTAATAGACTGTGAAACGGCTAATGTTAACTTACTCCAGGCCCAAGGCCTTCAGAAGAATCAATTTGACCATTCCCACAAAAAAGAATGCTCTGTGCATTAACAATTATATGTGGGCCCATAATAGAGGCAGGCAGAAAGCGCTCATGCATCGATATCGCAGTCCCTTCGGAGTAACTGATGTGTTAGGCGAATCAACTATCCGTATACAAACAAATAAAACAAGGCCTCCCAAATATGACACAGTGTTTACCTTTCATACCAAGCCTGCTTTTATACACTAATCCAGTGTCATTCTGACAGAATTTAATTGTAAGTTTTACACATGCATAGTTTAATATATACTCTAAAAATGTGTTACAGTATGTGTCAATATCTAACATAAAGAGACAACGTGACATGAACTGCTGTGGGTGCCGTTCGCAATGCCGCCGCCCAGGCAGCCTGTTCGCACTGCAACTGAGGCCTGCTGACAATGCCTGGACTCAGTACGTGTATAACGCAGCAGGAATCAGCCAGTGTGAGGTGCCTGCCCAGCATTCCTGTTTGTCGTCGCACCTCTGGGCGTCTGCCAAGCGACTGGGAGGCGTGGAGAAGAACCACGGCTGCCAAGCACAACCCTGATTCTGCACCACTAGAGCAACTGCGATGTGCTGTTCTCACTGCCAGATGCTGTTGGCAGCATTGCCCGAGTGTGAGTTATGCTTTGCGCATGCACCAACCATCGCCATGGCGACACCTATCGATGGCCGCACCCGAGCAGAGGAGTGGGGCACAATGTGAGTTTGCCTCACCTGCCGTGCAGCCAAGGTCGTGGCTGTAGTATGTTTTCTTTGGCCTGCTGTCCTGTCGGTGCCAGCCACCTACATTACCCATGGTGGAGTCTATTGGGCTCCTACTACTGTCGATTTTGTATATGAACAAAGTATTCCTCTCAATTACATTATTGCACTACACCTTTCCACAATACCTGAATCCATTGAACAATATTTGCATGTAGTTTGTGCAGATAGAAACTCCACATCATGTGCTAATGGAGAACTTATATATGGTTATTTACAAGCAGTGGAAAAGTGTGTATTACGAGAATTCTACGATGACGTGAATACCCAGTTTAGAGGAAAAAGAGGGGATTCAGGTACTTGGTGGCATGGAATCGTGGTGTTGTAACTTGTTAACAAATAAACACCTACATGCTTTGCTCGAAAATTATGCCCTGTTGGGCAGTGAAATTAACACACTTGCTGGTAACATATACACAACCAACAAAGCCCTTAATGTGACCTTTAAGGTGATCAACGAAATACAACACGAGGTGGAAGATAAGATAAATTCTCTGCCACAAACAATTAATGGCATTTCCAATGTTTTGAAAAACCAAAGGTCAGCCATGAGCAAACTTGAAACCTTTCAGTCTTACTATAACTTGTTAGTCACATGTACTTTGCAGTTGATTAATAACATGGTAATAGAAAATTAAATTCAATCCTATATTCACTCCTGCCAATTGCATAGATTACCGATCAATGCCATAAACAAGACCCAGTTGTCAAATGATTTCAGTAAATTAAATGTAAAACTCCTGAAACTGAACTTAATCTTAAGCCTTGGTGTATCAGGTATCATTAACTATTACTCTCATGAGCTGACAGAATGCCCATTCTCTAAAAGTCAGCCAGTGATCAAATTATAAGTACCTTTTACCAGAGTTCATTCCTCGTGGAAAGTTTACAACATAATACCAGTCCCTTACCATTTTGCCAATCAATCACGCACGATTCATGTACCATCTGCTACCACTGCAATTGACCATAAGGCTGATGTTATAAAATCAATCTCTCACTCACCAGAAATGCCACAGGGTGATATATTAATCCCGAAAGAATCACTCATATGTGATAATTCTGAATGTGTAAAGGCGGCATTTCTGCTGTCAGATGCTACGTCATTATTTTCGGCATGCAAATTTCACTGCTGTCATGACATTTAATCTTCCATTATACACATATTTCCACATCAATACGCATATTTCCACTTCTTAACATAAATATTTCAGCCCATAACATACGAAGTGTAGAATTACATGTGCCATGCGGCTGCCAGATTGCAACACCTGACCACATCATCGTTGAGGCCACGCATATGTGTGATATACGTGTGCCTACTGTGTCCTTACAGCAAACTGTCATGTCTGTTCACTGACTCACCCAGCAGTCATTCCATTTACAACATTTATCCCTCAGGGATGGTATTCACTTTTACAACATAAGTAATGCTCTCGACACCAACTGGCAGATTAATCGCACAGCATTGGCAGTACTTCCGGTAGTATATCAAATTTCATCATTTGGTAAGTTCAGAGGAAATAAATTATTTTCAGTATTGGATCCAAGCCACTACATTATCCATGGGGACAATTATTCTCCTTCAGTTTGATGTTATCACCTTTTATATAAAGCCTATGAAGCTCTCCAATTTGCTGTCACGAGTAAACCCACCCCAGTAAGTATAGCAATTCCTAATGTCCTGCACACAAAGGTTACTGCATATATCTTCTGTACAATACAGTAATAAGACATGTAAGTATTTGTTAACTTGTGTTTCACGATGGTGCCTTCTTGCACCTCGCATCATACTTATGAATACAAATTCCTAAAAGCATGGAGATAAACCACCAGAGATGAGCCTTATTTAGAAAGAGAATGTAAACATATATAAATGAATATCAGACCTAAAGGTCTTTACGTATTCCTAAGTATTTATATAATTAGCTTAAATAAGCACCTCCCGGCATTATTTGTTCAGAGATAAACTTGATTGCTTTGAATTTGGCAATTTTTTTATATATTTAATAACGTATATAACTGACAACATAAGCTCAATTTGCAGTGATAAGTGCAATATGGCTATTGAGCACCCATTTATAGACATCAATAAGGTAAAAGAAAGATGGTATTCTCTTAGTGTATATTCTCAGCTAATAACAGTAATGTCTCCCAATGTCCTTCATAAAATGTAAATAAATTTATAAATACATTTTTTTAAGTGTCATTCCATACTGTCTAGAATTCATACATACAGGTATATAGTATACTGTTCCACTTTTGTATGTGTTATGATGGAATAAAGAATTTTTTTACGAAAACAAACATACTAGTATATCAACTTCTGACTGTAAGCTTACATATTAAGAGAATAAATATTTTTACGATTTTCATGTAGTAGCCTATTAGAATTAAGTGATATATTTTAAAATTGAGTTAACTCTAACAACAGGAATATCTAAATGTGCTCGTATATATTTAAATTAATGATGCTAACAAGCACACATATGCTATAAAATTCTCTAACACATGCTTCTTACTAACTTTACACATAAAGTGCAAAGACTTTCTATATTTGAAAATATTATCTTCAAAAGACTCTTTTATATACGAACTGTATGTTGTGATAAAGTGAAAAACACTCTTAGTGAGAAGCAACGTTTGTTATGACAGACACTAATATGACAATACAGTGCTTCCAACACATGAACAGTTTAAAGTGAACTGAAATATAGACAGTGATACAAATTTCTCAAGATATTGCATACACAAATATGTGTCCAATGATTATACTCCACAGGCGATTGTGTACCAAATATTGGAACAAACTCTATGAACATGTATTTTACTGTTAGCGATATTGCCATATGGATTGCCATATGGCAACAGCCAGTACTTAAATCTTAATTACCTTCCATTTAATTTTTGGAAAAGTGTAATAATAGTTATGTGACATGTGTAGGGCCTACTTATCTGTTTACTGTGAACGAGAATATGAGCCACACTATAATGCAAGTAACTTACACTCTGTACAAAGAAACAAAGCCACCGTCGCAAGCCGACTAAAAAATGCCACATAAGTGTTATAGTATCTGCAATTGCTGACAAAGACGGCGCGACCGTCCGGCACTGCCAACTGTGGCGTGCTTCCTACCTTTCACACAGGTAGCCACTTTAGCCACAAAATAGTTTACCATCTTTTAATTTCATCATCACTTTTCTTCATTGTCAATTACAAACATAGCCTTTTAGTGAGTATATGTTAAGAATTAATTTTTCAGCCAGCAGGCATGGAAACTTGCAAAATGTATTTTCTAAAAGAGTAATATTTTCCTTGCATGTTGTAGAGCACACTAGTACCACGAGCATGCAAATTCAGACTACTTTTTTTCTCCATGTCCATTATCTAGTTCTTGGGGATTACTTTAAATTAATCATTAAATGAACATACCACCCTCTATCCTGTGGTCCCGCTATACGACGTGCATAGGTCTTAATTACTAAGGTATTATGTTTAGTCGACCTTTCATAACTGTCCTGTGATTTCTTATGTGCCTAATTTTACAACACATTCACTAACATTTGCCATTGTCTACCTCGCCAGTCCCAAAACACTTGAAATTAATTATTTATGAGTTAAAACTCCTTTGCAAAACGTAGACTCGAATTAAGTTTTGCGTCTTCGTTACTACTTTTCAATATTGCCGCGTATGCAAGCATTCGTCTCCGTTCTTCTCCGGGCTTGAGCTCCTCGGCCACATCTTGTACCACTGCAACTTACCATAGGGGGATATTCTGCATACTACTTCTACTACTACTACTACAGATGCAGCTGGGACGGCTGCCCTTTCGACAGGGGGTAGTGTAGCGGCCACCAAGGCGCTGCACACATACCTCCTAAGCTTATGGAACGAGGTAGCTGTTTGTTAAACATGCTCCACATAGCCGACCGCCTGGTTCCAATAAATACGAGGCACAGTACGCCATTCCTCCCCCCCCCCCCCCCAGACACTCACTGCCATGCAAGAAGTCTGTCAGTGTGCTATTCGTCAGAGTCGACAACGAAGAAGAGGGCATCACTATAACCAGGCCTGGGGAAGCTCTAGGCCATCCTACAGTCTGCATATATGGTGAGCATAAATCCGCTTGGCAGTTAGGCATAATGCTATCTCTTGAGTATTCGTTACCCAGTCATCCTAAGCGTCAATATCTCTTGCAAGGTTAGGCAGTTCAATGTAGACTCTTGAGATTTAGAATAACTCGTAATTTTTGTATGTTTGTTGAAGAGTTAATGCTTGTGTAATTCAGTCTTGTGTTGATAACGTATATCTCAAACGTGTAGTAATTGTTATAATAAAGGTGTTGTGTTTATGGAATTCTGGCTTACCAATCAATCATAGAGCTACGTAACCCATTAGTAGTCCCCCTCCTGTGATGATGACTATAACATATAATAACTGAGTTCAGTATCCAGATAGCAGGTTAGGCTGTAATATAGGTTAGGAGGAAGGGGGATTGCTACACCATGCTGTCTTAGTTATGCTGCTGCTTTATTCTAATCTGATCAGAACTCATGAATATCCTTGAATCTAATCAGAAGGAAAGGACTTTCTTCCAAGTAGGGTAGCCAGCTTTGCTAGACGGCAGTCTCCCTACATTTAATCTACACGATAACCTTGCTTAACACGGGTACATCCTACGTAAAATATTACATTTTAGTTCCATTTACTTAAAAAATCTGTGTTTAACAGCAAACTAAAATATCTTAATAACTACATCATTATTACTCAGTCATCATATCACTGTTGTATACTTTTATTTAAAACCACGTATTTAATATTTTCGCGACTTAATAAGGCCGACCCACATGCAAGGTTATGTACAAGGATTTTGCCTGTGCAGTTCAAGATGTTAGATGCAAGATGTTAACTATGAACAGGAAAACTGCGTATCTGTATCTATGCGCAGTTTTCATGGCTTGCAAAGACTTGTTGGAGCGTGTGGGCGCTTCCTCCTATCTGCGCACACGTGGCTTAGTTTTTCTCCGTTCATGTTGTGTCGCGCCACTGTTCACAGAGGTGGAACATTTTGTTATCGCTTCAATCAAAGTGGTGGCGGATTTTCGTCAGCTCTTACGTGAAATTCTAACAGAACCATTAGCATTCCAGTACAAGAGCTATTCGTGTACCTGGCGGGAAAATTCAAAGGAATATAGTGATAAGGACCAAAAAGAGTCAGATTAATGAGGTTTTTAGACAAAAGTACAAAGATGTTTACGTCGCACCAACAGAAAATCAAGCACAAAAAAATTATTTGAGGTCAGTTTGCGGAAAATATTTCTAAATATAGGCCATTCAATCCTCTGGGGACGATGCTGTGTACAAACAATTACTGAGGCACATCAATTTTTTTTTTTGGGTAAACAGGAAATCCAAATTAATCTACGAACACAATGGATGACGGGTCTGCAATATCCACTGAATAAATAGAACAAGTAAAAATAAATTGGGGTGTAACAATTTAAAGCTTCAAGAATAGGAAAAGCCTTAATAATAAAATCGAAGGAAATTAATCTTTGCCACTATCTGTCAACATAAATAGAAATATAGACATTTAGCATTACATTACAAAAAAATAAAACAAACTGAGGCACACAGTAATACAAACTAATATTGTCATACAATAGATCCATCATTGTAAAATATTGTTTCAAATAACATCTCTAACATCCCTTTTGTCCTGCGGTGTATATCATGCATGAATTCGAGGTCATTTATTTCACCCAACTCAAGGAAACAAATGACAATACAAATCAAATATTTCCGCCACTTGCTAGGTACGCTTGTTTTTACATAACATAAATCACGTACACAACGCAAATAATAAATATCAGTTTCTTTCCTTGTATGTTGAGATTCTAACAAGACCGGAATGAAGACGGTGTTCAGAATCATGCGCACACTGGTACAAACTCAGCAAAGACAACCTGTCAGCAAAGTGTCGGCAAATTGTCGGCCCGATAACTGTACTGTTGGCACCTGCGTGGAAGAATGTACACCCCTTGCACAAAACAAGTTCACGGCCAGGTGCACATCCAAGTACGTTCATTCAACAGTATAAGTATCGGAGAAGCTACAACCGTCCATTTTCCCGTTGCCAATAAGCAGACAAGGACACCCGGAATCGCTCTAGCAACATTGCCGCATCATGAAACTGAGTAGTAGGCTATCTAAATATACTTCTGACTAAACCGGCAATCCACTCCACGAGCTGAGGGCAGCTCGCTTCTCAGACAGGGAAGGCAATGTTGTGGTGTGGGCAAACCATTGCTTTGGCGCTTGCGCGAACCCACCAGCAGACGACAAAAGAGAGCGAGGTAGCGAAGACGAGACGCCGCCGCTGAAGTTATCACAGCAGATCCGACAGTTTATACAAACAAGTAATTAATAAGGATTGTAGAGCTACGAGCTTGGGTGTTGCCTTACCTCACCAAGCAGACAATGGAACATAATGAACCAGATGGGGTTCGAGCCGCCGTAATCGAACTTGTATTCACACATTAGCTAGATACGTGGCCGTTATGTTTGTTTCTTGTATGTAAGATGTATATAATAATAGTTTAATTTCCCAGGAGATGATTTTAATATATGATAATTTGTTCCTTTTTATTACTACGTCCACAAGAAAGTAAAAAAAAAAAAAATGGTATGTTTAGGTAAACCAGAATGGTAGCAAGCAATGAAGGGGTGGGAATGCGGAGAGATGCGTGTGTGCATGTGCATGTGTGTGTGCAATATATCTATCACCATATATACCTATGCATAAAATATTAGTGTTTGTTTATCAGGGCATATAAAGCGAGAATGCATTTCCTTTACTTTGCAAATTGAAAAATCACCGAATATTATGATAGGTAAAAACTGTTAGAAATAAATATTCTTGCAAAAAAATGTCAGTGTAACTACAGTAATCATATGCACCAAGAAAACAATTGTTGATATACGAAGACAGTGTTATGTTGGAAAACTTAGATGTTCATTATATAAAAATGCTTTTTTTTTTTTTAATTTCCACACTATTACACAATTTGCCAGGTTGGCCGAGCGGTCTAAGGTGCTGGACTTAAGGTCTGGTTTCATGTCAGGGGAGCTCGTGTTCGAATCCCACAACTAACAAATAATTTCCAGACATATATTGTGACAGTCGATATGGTTAACTTCATCTGTTTGTTCTGTAGTGTTTACAGTATATAAGCATGCATCATGTTAGTAGGTTCTCACATGTTACATGTATCGCCAAAGGCATGTGCGCTTACAGTCTCGCTTTGTATGTTTTTTCCACTAAAGTCCTTGTGAGGGAATAATGTTTTGAGAATGAGATGTTGTTAGCACGGGGGTGAGTTCTTAATTTTTGGAGGGAAAGAAATCAAAGAAATCAAAGATGGTATAATAGTGTATAACTCAGAATATACAAACAATTTGTGGGTTGTCGCATTTCAAAAATGTTTATGCACCTGAAAAGAATTGGCAAAATGGAAAAAATGGTCCGTTACAGAATTGTATATATTTACTTAATGAACCCCTGTTTGGCATATAAAGACAACAAAATATTCACTCTTAGCATGTAAATGTTGGTTCACTTGTTAACAGGAGTTATAGTGTACGAGGTTTTAATTTTACTATGTAAAACATTAGAAAAATGTATTTTGAAAAATATTGTATATTGATATACTACAATTTGCAAGATTGTGTTAATATTTACGAAAACTACGTGCGGAGAGGCAGGGTGTAAGTTGTGTTACCGTACAACAACCTGGCAGAATGTAAGTTCTTAGGAAAATGGAGCGCGGAGACACCTGCTTGGGGTGACCTGCTCAGGTGGCTGCTAGGTAAAAAGTGATGGGTCGCCGGGCATGCGCTCTGTCGACAAATTCTGTAACTAATCTTGTGCCCTACCTCCCCCGCTTCCTCCATCACAGTTGGCTAGCCCTCACGTCGACAGTCTTGAGAGATCGCTTCTACAGTGCGGAAGCAAATGCTAGCATCTTGGGGAATCTGCTAGATAGCAGCATGCATACCTCTTAGATTTATTTTACACTATGTTGGCCATGATGTTATTTACATGTTATTAAATTATAAATGTTAAAGAGGGTATTACTTAAAAACATATATACTTATTTTAATGTTTAAAGCTTTTTGGGGTATAAACAATAGTGTTTTTAGAATGTGTCTGCATATATGTTTCGAGTTATCTTCGATGGGGTTCAAGTAGGAATATCTCAGTGAATATATTTTTTTAACTCCGGCTGGATTCGAAGCACAAACTAATCCAAAACAATACCTTCTCTATATTAGGAGATGAATTAAAGGTATTAATTGCCGTTACCCTCAATGGGAATTTCTGAAATTCTGGTATGTTTGGCATATGTAGAAAAAATTAGAGTAAGATGAAAATATTTACTTTTTGACATAGAATAATAATATTTGCATTTGGGTTTTCCGAAGCATATCTTTGGAAAGCATGATTTGAATAAAATGTCAAGGTTTTTTAATTAATTTTAAAATAATAATATGTAATAAATATAAAAAAATTATTTTGAAAAAGATTTTTACAGAAATATACTTAAATATATGTGTAAGGCAGTTTGTGATATCATAAATGAGAAGACGCGTGTTTGTATAGCCTTCCGTAGCCAAAGTACTCATGTGTCTTTTTGGGGTTCACATAGAGCAGTGTTCTCCCTTCCAGTGGTGAAGTCAGGTAGGCTGAAGAAGGGATGGGTGAGGCGGCTAACACTGTGTTGTTCGACGGCCTGTGGTCAATTTCTATAGAAGTAATCGTGCCACGAGATGATGAAATAGGAGTTGGAAAGGCACATTGTATAACTGTCTGTTCTATAGTGCATTTGATAAATACAACATAGTATGCATATAAGTTAAACAAAAGCAAAACATGGATAAATTTTATGTAAGGAGGGCTTCGGGAAGGATGTGTACTTGGGTGAAGTAATGTCAGTGATTGTTTATTATGTAAATACTACTTATGCTTATTTATTCAGTATGTGTACGAAATCTAAGTAACATTAACGGGATATGAGGCAAGGACTAAACTCTCAACGCTTAGCTCTTACCCCACCACCTTGTCAACTGTGTTTCATCGGTCGATGTTTACTTAGTTTCATCTCTTTATGCAAACACTAATTGTGTGTGGATATTCGATACATAAATACCCTCGATTATTTATTTGTTATGCAATTTAAAATATCTACTTACAATGTACGGTTCTTGCATGCCGCTTGGTGTTCAAACTTTCAAACTATTAAAAAACTAAATAATGATGCAAAGCGAAATTATGTAGGATGCATTGCTAGTTAATGTCAGTGATTAACATATTTTGCATCACACTGTTATACTTTCATGCAATACCGAGTAATGCCAGTTGCTACACGTGAACCAAAGCTGTTTAGTTTAAAAATTATATTGGGAATATTTTAAATTAATTTCCACTTTATATGTATTAAGGTGTTGCAATGTGGCAGATAGTCCCATCGGATTTTCATACAGTTACACAGAATATACTATCTGATTTTTTTTTTTTACTGTTCTTACACAACATTGTTGTGAAAAGTTGTGAAATAAATGTTGATCAGATGAGTCATATAATGTAAAACATACATAAAATAAAGATAACAAGTTTTAAAAAGAAATCGTGCTAAGTAACATTGGCAAACATTTTTAACACTAACATATTTTTGGCTAGAGATTCATCTGCTTGTGTTCCCTGTCTGGCCGACCGAGAATAAACTTCTTTGGCGATGAAGAGAGAGAGAGAGAGAGAGAGAGAGAGAGAGAGAGAGAGAGAGAGAGAGAGAGAGAAAGAGAGAGGCAGAGTAATCCCTGCGAAGTGCTGGCCTCATGTGGCATTATGTCGAACCTCACAGTTTCTCGTCCTGAGTGCCAACCCAGAGATGAAAGCCAGTTGCGAGGACAATGACCTTATTGTATGCCTTGGACATGCTCTGACACTTAAGGTTTGCAGCGACTTGCGAATTGTGTGCGCCTGATGGGAATCCATTGTATCGGCACGGGGTAAAATAAAAGGGATATATGCTATCTCAGGTCAGTTCATGGAGTGGATTGCGGTTTAGTCAGAAGTGTATTTAGATAGCCTACTACTCTGTTTCGTGATGCGGCAATGTTGCTAGAGAGATTCTGGGTGTCCTTGTCTGTATGGACGGTTGTAGTCTCTCCGATAAGGCAGGAGGTTAAGGGAAGGATAGAATGCCGAAGCAAGGAAAACCTTCTCTCTCGACTTTGGCTACGCCATTTAAACGTACTACTGCTTGTGTGCTTATACTGTTGAATGAACGTACTTGGCTGTGCACCTGGCTGTGAACTTGTTTTATGCAAGGGGTGTACATTCTTCCACACTGGTGCCACAGCTGCTTCTCGATGGAGGTAACATACGCATCAGCCTCTCTTGAGGTCCTAATACTACCTATATTTGACGTGGCTGTGCAATTATAACATTAACTTTAATAATGAAAATTTTTTTTTTTTTTGTTTTTGGAATGCACTAATAATACACGTAACAATTTAATATTTTAAAAGTTAATAATATATAATGCTCCTCCCATTGCAATTTTTATTAACTGTGAAATTAAATTTTACATGGTTAAAAATGAAAAATATTTGTAATACGTGTATGTGACAAAATAATTTGTTAATGCATCCATATTTTAACATATGTGTGTTTCAAAATGAAAGATATTATGACGAAATAAAGAAATAATTAGTATTTTAAATACTCTAACGTATTTGCAATGAAATATTTTTGGCAAGTTCAACATGATATCCAAATATAATTAAACACTAATATTGATAATACAATATTATATATTTTATCGTTATACTCTCTTACTAACTTACTGCCATGTGTGGCGCCACGTTTTGAATTTTGTAGTAGATGGAGTGTTTCGAGACGTAATTTCTCCTAACTTTATAGTTAATTCCATGTTAAAACCAAATAATTTAAATATTATTCCCCGATTACGGCCCGGCACTAGGGAAGGATTAAAGGTATTGCATCTTTTGTGCCAAACAATGTATAAATAAATAATTATATATATATATAAGACAATTAGTTTATGATTGTTGCAATGTAAGCTTATAATCATAAATGCATCTCTGCATCGAGATGTGATTTCTATGCTTGGAAATTCTATTCTGTGTCTTACCTCAATAATTTTCTTTGAGATAATGTTCTCTAGTTGTAACTGAGCTTTTTATGTACAATCTTTTTCTTCTATATATCTGTATCACTTGTTTACCTTATATAGCTAATAATTTTATAACCTTTTGCATATAATATACCCTAATTCTATAACATGAAGTATTTATGTGTAAACATTATATTTTATGCTCTGATGAGAGTGGAGATTTTTTATTAACTTTAACATTTAATGTATTTCATGGAAAGCTACAGTTCTTCAACAAGTAATGCTTTAACATCAAATCTGCAGACTTTGTAATTTATAAATAATTGTCTGACATAGCAAACTTTTATTGTAAAGTTAATTAGGCTCCTATGAAAATATTTTTCCATGGATTTGGTTTTTTTCTCATTATACAACCATATATTTCAATTTTACTAATTGACTTGGCCATCACAGCTATTGTAATGTAAGTGCTGCTGTTGAATAAAATGTTAATATATAGTTTTATCTTTGTTTCATAAAAAAAATCCTTTACTTATTACAAAATTATTTGAATGTATTACGCACGTTAGTGTTTACAAGTTTTCGTGTTCGTGCCCTAGGTTTGCGTGCGCCTGGATACAGGCGTGACTGTAATTATAGTAGTGAGGGTGTGTAAACTGAAAGTTTTTACCTCGCGCTGGACTACTTGGTTTTCGCTGCGCACGCTGTGTTTCGCTGCATCGTATTTTGGGCTGCGCTGCACCGCGCTGCACTGGTGCATCGCACCGTTGATGTATGTCATCTCCTGCGGCTCCCGTTGCGCTCTAGGCTGCTACGCCGTATTTGCCGTCGTTCATGGCATCAGCCTGGCTGCTGTGCTACCATGCAAATGGCATACCTAAAACTCCTTCACAGCGTTTTAATATTTTGCGCTAATAATATAATATTTCATTATTTATACAAGATCTGTTTAGTTTTTAACTTTTCTCCTATATAAATTATTTACCTTAGCTGCACTCTTATTCGCCATTATTTAAATCTCTTTTATTACTGCTCTACCCAATTACTGTTCTGCGTAATTACTGATCTGCCTAATTAACTGCCCTGCGTATATCTGCATTTTATTATTTACACAACTAATGAATATTTAACACCAAAACATTTATCCCATGATTAATTACACAAAAATTTAATTTATTTTAACTCTCTCCTTAATGCTTTAATTATTAACATATTAAATTATATTCTTGCATGTGTGGTTTTACTGTACTTCACCCATATTATGGTATATAAATGATAACATACTGCTGGCTTTTATACTCGTTACTGAACTTTTATTTACAGTTAATGATCACTGTGAAATATTTTTTTCGTGTGACTGTAATTATTCTAATCGCCTCAGGAGTTCTGAAACGCAACTTGCTCTTATGAAACAGTTGCTCAATGCTGTGTAATTGGGGATCTGACCCACACCAACGTGTCTCTCTCTCTCTCTCTCTCTCTCTCTCTCTCTCTCTCTCTCTCTCTCTCTCTCTCTCTCTCTCTCAATTCACCCTGCTGTATAACATCCAGGACCTACCGCTAAAGTCCATTCGTATTGCTGAGTTGTGTCGCATTTTTGTCCCACAACAAAGCCTTTTGCAGTGTTGTTGCTGTGTCGCTGATTGGACCCCACAGCAAAAGTCGTACGCCCTCTATATCTTTCACTCAATTCACCATAATTCCTTCTGGTGAAAGACTCCTTGACCTCGCGGAAGAATATAATGTATAACCAAATATACGCACATATAGGCCCTCGTTATCAGTTGGGTGCGATGAGAAATTGCCGATGGCGCACATAAATGAGTGATGGGGGAGAGCAGTGTGCAGTGTTTTCCAGACGCAACCATAAATATGTATCTAGACCGCGCATACTTGGAGCCTTCGACTCGTAAATGTCACTTTCCTGCGGCTCTTTAGCCTCAGAGAAAATGCACGCATTTAATCTCAAATACTAAGTTCACTTATAAGTAGTTACTGTAGTGTGCTCTTTACACATCAAAATGTCTCATTAAATTTCTAATGAAAACATTTAAATATAATACTTTACAATTTCCTATAATTTTCTATATTTTTCAAATTTCTTTATGTAGCAGTATATTATATTTCTTTACTGTTTGCAATTCTATTAACATCTCATAATAGATGCACGCATACATTTTGATGTAATAAAATTCCTGTGCTCTGATATAAGATATGCTAACACTTATAAAAAATATATCCCTTATTAAAACGTGCTCATAATTATTCTATGTTATCCCTTGAAATCACTAATTTTATATACTTAGGGCACTTATATTAATTTCCTATACTTCCAGATGTAATATATAAATATTCACTACTTCAATTCCTTAATTGCTTCCGGGGCAATTTTCTTGTTTCTCATTATAACTTACGCAATTTGCAGCATTTCTCTCATATACGTTACTCTATTATAGCAATTATTTTAATATATATGCCCTTTGTAATTATAACTATATGCCCTCAGTGTGTGTGAGCGGAGGAGGGCTACTTTAATTCAATATGTTAATAATTTGCAGTTATTACTAATCAAATAGGAACATACGTTGCCCCAATGGTTGGCATTTGGTTGGAATGGTTGGCAATATGTTGGGTTAGAAAACATACATGAAAACAACGTTGGTCCAACGTTATATGCCAACCAAACAATTCTCCACGAAAATTTAAATGAGATACCTTAGAAAAACACGCATAAACACTTCACTATATCAAAAAATGTCACAACTTGTTGCAAGAGCAATTTTTGAAAACTTTAAAATGGTTGGCTAAATGTTGGCAACAAGTTGGTAGACATACTGTTTGTAATGTGTAAGTATATTTATGTTGAGCCAACATTGTAAAAACCAACATTTAACGTCCAAGTTAGGGAATAGATATTGTTAATTGAAACATTGTTCCTTTCCTGCACATTATAAAATACAAATGTTTTTCACGATACTGCCAAATTTTCTTTGAAATATGTGTAGTTGGTTTTATGTTGGGACAATGTTCGAAACCAAACAGTTGGCGATTGGTACTTTTTTTAGTTGGGCCAATATTGTGAAACTAACATATTTTCAACAATATTCAATAATATTTTTGGAATGAAAGAAAATCCATAACTTTTTGCTTAAAATTTTAGTTTTTTAATACATAAATGTGTGTTTTTTTTTTTAAATTTAATTTGATGGTCGAGATTGGCTGAATGTTGGCAATAAGTTGGTATGTAATTGGTATTTAATTTTATGTCGGGCTAACAATGTACAAGCAACATTTTAGGTCTTATATCGAATTTAGGGAATAGTTATTCTTAAAGAAAATAATGACTATATCCTGTATTATATGAGATGCAAATGTTGTGAACGATACTGACCATCTCTTCTATTAGGTATGTTCAGTTGGTTTTATGTTGGAACAATTTCGGGAACCAAATGGTTGATGTTTGGTCTTTTTTCGTTAATTGTGCCAACGTCGTGTGACCAACATAATTCCAACATTGCTCCATAGAAAGTTTGTGATGAGAAAAAAACATAATTTTCCATGCTTGCTTAAACGTTTGGTTTTTTAATAGATGTACTAATTGTATTTAAAATATATTTTGATGGTCATGGTTGGCTGATTGTTGGCAACTAGTTGGTAAACATACAGAAACGTTTGATGGTCAAACGTTGACTTTACGTCTGGCTCTCGCATTGGGCTAATGTTGGGAAACGTAGTTGACATAGATTCAAAATGTCACTCAGGGCAACGTTGGCCCAACATGTATTTTTTCGTTGGCTACCAACTGAAATATTATGCTTAACCTACTTTATTGGGCCAATGAAAATGTATGATTTTCTACACGTTTTCCTAAATTCTCTTTCTTTCAAACATATGCCGTATCAATTGAAAAACCAAAATGCTGTTTGTTGGCTTTACATTGGTTTATTGTGTGTATATTACAGTCACGAATATAATATGACAGGGACCTTACTACTAGCATTGGTATTATGTTGTTTATTCGTAGTTATTTTATCATTTGCTAAATATTATACGTTTCTCTTTCAGAAAGGCATTCACAGTCATTTATCAACAGTTAGCAATGTCTTGCGAAGATGTGATATTGCATACATAATGTCAACTAATAAATGTCGTTCTGCCAACATACTGTATAACCATAATTTTTAAGTCAACATTAGGGAATATATATTCTTAGTTAAAACAATGCCCCTTTCCTGTATTTAATGAAGTACAAACGTTTTTCACAAAAATCACCATTTTTCTTTGAAATATTTTTTGTTGGTCTTATGCTGGGATAATTTTGGAGACCAAACAGTTGATAATTAGTACTTTTTCTTTAGTTTATTGGCTGATTTGGCCAATATTATGTACCTAAGATATTTCCAACAATACTCAATTTTATGTGTGCGATAAAACAATTATGAATAATTGTTCATGTTTGATTACCAGTTAAGATCTTAACACATTTCATTTTTGTTTCAAAGAGATTTTAATGGTGATGGATGGCCGATTTTTGGCAGTGCATTGGTAGAAATAGTTGGTAATTGGCATGAATTTTGCATGTTGGGTCAGCATTGTATATTCGAACTGGAAAGAGGTGTATGCCTATTTCTGCACTGCGGATAACCAGTTACAGTAGTCTAGTGTATAAGATGTCGGGCTGCTAATCGATTGCTTGTGGATTCGATTCTGATATTTTGCAATTGATTTTTCAGGTTGCAATGTGGAGAGGTATGTAATGAATAAGAATGGGGTTCAATGTGTTTCTTAAATTTTTTTGTCATTATGTAAAATTTATTTAAAACATACACAACCAACAGTGATAAAATGTTATTTATTAGTTGGCATTATGTGTGCAATAACACATCTTCGCAAAACATTACTAACTATAGATAAATGACTGCGTGAATGCCTCTCTGAAAGAGAAAACAATATTATTTAGTAAATGAACCAAATTCTACGAATAACAAACTTAAAACCAATGTTAGTTAGTGGTTGGGTTTCCGTCTTATTACATTGGTGATCTGTAATATACATGTGATAAACCAACGAAACACCAACATACAGAACTTTGGTTTTTTGATTGTTATGGCATAAGTTTGAAAGAAAGATAATTTAGGAAAGTGTTTAGAAAACCATAAATTTTCATTGGCATAATAATGTAAGTTAAGCATCATATTTCAGTTGGCAGGGAACATAAAAGTGCACATTAGGCCAATATTTCCCCGAGTGACATTTTGACGTTGGTCAACTCTCATTTCGCAATGTTGGCCCAATGCCAGAGACAGATGTTGGGGCAACAAAATGTTTCTACTGGGGTCAATGCTATACACATATACTCGTAATTATTTTGTTTCGCATACTAATACATATTTAAAATGTATTATTCTACTAACATAATTCAATTTATTATAATTATTAACAATTATTCAAGACTATGAACGATATTTGTACACATGCGCTTTTCTGCTCTCGAGTGCTTGTCCAAGGAGCTCAAAGTTTTGGTAAAACTTTCGTTTTCTACCGCACAATAACTGTGTAATAATATTTTGTACCGCACAGTATAAAAGTTCGTCTCATCCCATAGACCCTTATACTGCCTGGTCTCTGTCTACATCACAGATGAAAACTATTTCTCTCTGACCATTATAGTTCCAGGCCAGCGTCCCGACAAAGCCTAAATTTATTTTACACTCGTGAGTAAACCGAAGCATTTATTTGACCTCCTGGACAAGGTACTTCAATCAATCGTTATCGCTACACACAATAATCTAACTGCTGTTCCCAATCTGAGAAACTTTGCACCTGTGTGGGCTGGTGATCCACGACTCTAGTGTGGGATCGAACTAGGGAATTGGCTAAGTTCCGGATCACAGTTCCGCCGAGGCTGGTCGCATTCCATTTACATGTGTCTGATATGCGTACAACTGAAATGAATGGAAATGACCTGCGACTGTAAGGGAAATTCGTTAATTACTACACACTATCGGCCGTGGCATATGGCTAAGGCCGGTGTGCTCTGTTCGCACTTGGAGCTGTATCAAGGACTCTGCTGACTTGAAATAACGACATTACTGTGGCGTCGTAATTAGGCCGTACGTTACTTACCTTTACAGGACCTCTCATGAACTCAACATATTGCTCGTTTAAATTTGCCATTAAATTACCTTCATCAATTCGCACGAACTATTAATGCATATCATTAATGCGTTTATTTGTAATATATATATTCCCTTATTATTGTCACTACGGAATTCACATTATGATCCCGTTGGTAAAATTTAATTTTGTGAAAATACCTCATCTTATCTTATTCTAGTACATTTACTAGTCCATCCATCGCAAACACAGTCTTTTAAACATTGCGTGAACTTATTCTGTTTCCTCTGAAATGTAAATACGTTTTATAATTTGCACGTGTTCTTCACAATGTTCACTATCTACCTATAGACTTATTACCTTACACTATTTAATATACATGGGTGGGAGGGGATTGTCTAAAACAGTTGGGGGAGGTTGTTTTCTACCTATCCCTCGCAAAGATTTCTTCTTTCTAAATCATTTTATTATTTGAAAAATATAAAATTTTACTTTATGGGGAATTGAATTGTTTAAATAATTCCTACACTTTTAAGAGGGTGGAAACGTGAGGAAGCTTTACCGTGGTTATGATAAGCGTTATGGGCTTACAGTACAGAGTATATGGGGGAAACGTAGACAGATGTGCACACTACATTTCAAGTCTTTGTCATTTAACGTAAACCATATTACACATTATATTATATCTGAATTACTTTATATTGCGACAGGGGAGCATAAGTAGTAGGGGCGTGGGGGTTTCATATTCAAAGGGATTCCGCTTATATTAATCGGATTAACCCTTCGATATCAAATTGATATCAAAAGGGTTAATCCTTAATTCAATATTACTCCGATCAGAAAGTGTTAATCCGATTTTAATCCAATCAGGAAGTTTCGTTAATCCTTAATCCGATCCTAATCCGATCGATTTTCCCCCTGGGTAATTTTAATAGGATAAAATGATATGAAACTTTTATTGATTACTCCAATTAATTTAATTGAATTAATCAATAAAAATTGTTGTGTGATAAGTGTATAGTTTAGTGCAAAGGTGCACTAAGGGACTTTATTTTCTTTCTTTTTGGGATTGGGGAGTGGCTCTGGTACATTCTCACACTTGGAGCTCTGGCATTGTACTGAGGTGTGGTGTGTCGGGTAAGGGGTCGTATGTGTGTGTGTGTGCTGAGTTTTGTGCAAGAGTGTTATATATATTTTTTTGTGTTTGGAGGGGGATATTGATTGTAGATGGTATTAGGAGATAGTATTTATGTTGTGTATTATTCCAAATGAATAACAGCGGTAATGAAAAACACGAGAGAAATTATGAGTCTTTAAACAAAAATAAACCAAAATATATTTCTAACAAGTTCTACCTAACAATATAAATAAATAACAAACACAACTACATGAATAACCTGGTCTCATAAAGAAACAAGTCCAAACACACTAAACGTTCACAACTATGTGAGTCTCCAGGTGTCATAGAGAGAATTAATTAATGAGCTGCAATGAAGCAAAAATGTTCCTATGAATATATAAATTTAAGGGCAGTCTTCCTAAACACAATAACAATGTACAAATAACACAATTTGATGCTTCAGAGTTGTACACGTAACTTAAATGATTTTTAAACACATTCGTCTGTGAGGTCGGTGAATGAATGGCCTCGGTATAGGAAAAAAAGAAATCATAAAAAAAGAAATCAATTAACAAGAATCATGGTTAACAGTTAGTGATTTTAATATAAGTCCGTTCGCTCAGGAAGTCGCTGCAGCACTGACTTGGATATACCACTTTCATCGACTTATAAGCTGAACGAGGTGTTGAGAGCAAACAGAACTTTTGTGTACATCGGCCTATGTTTGATTATAGACTGAGCTGAAAAACTCTTAAATAAACGAAAAGAGATGTGAATATGTTTTACGTCTAAATACAAATTGAGTGTTTCCAAATAAATTAAACAGTTGACATAACACACAAGAGAACTATAACTACGTGGCTATCCTGATTTTTAAAATAATAAATAAAGAAATCAATGTATAAAGTACACTACTTTAATTAACAACAAATTAATAAACATGTAATGAAATCGCACAAGTACCTCTCCCAAAACACATCTGTCTGGCTGCGAGCTCAGGAAAGGAATAGCATCAATATAGGATTTGCAGAGAATTATAAGCACGGCCGACGTCTGTCCAGCTGAGAGGTCAGTCAAGGAATAAGACATGGAGTTTGCTGCCAAGTTGAAATTATGGCAAAAACTCTGAATACGATTCACTTAACGAATTACAGAACATATTTCCCTATTTTAAATTAGTTATTAACCATGAATAATTTAACCACTTTTTCTGAACGTTTCAAATGACATTTTTAAAAGAAATTTACTCAGATTTTTTATGCAAGTTCCACTTCCCTGAGAAAACTAAATCTCACTATTGTAAGAAGAAGAATTCCTTTATAACACAATTTCTTTCGAAGCATAAGGAAACTCAGAAGGCATGAAGAACGACTTAATCCCACAAAGCATAATCCTGCAACACTTTACAGAAACGTGGTATACATTTTAACAAGCAATCAAACATCCCCAAAGAAAAATTATTTAAAAAAATTGACCCTAATAATGTTAACACAAATTTATAGTAAGTCTGGGAAATTTACCGCACTAGTTAACGAAACAATAGTTGAAAATCCTGTGCACTTTCGTGGATAGAGCTCAGAAACATACTTGAGAAGATAAACACTTATAATAATGATGGACGCACTATATATGTTTAGCACATGAAAATCATTTTCCCAATAAATTAAAACTTATAAAAATAATTTGAACTTTAATTTACTAAGACAGTAAATTATATCTGAGCCCCGGATAAAGGAATATCCATTGAAGCTTTTATAAGAATGGTGAAGCCCACTGACCGAAGTTCGCTGCTCGCCTGCCCCTTCGATCGTCGAACAAGTCCCTGCCAGAGTGCTGTGCCCAGTGATATCGGAAGAGCTGGTTCAGAGGAGAGAGCAATGTATTCATGTCAACACTTTTCGTAATTCTAAAGATGGTGCCGGCCAGCGAGAAGTGCTCACATCAGTCTTGCCTGCCACCCCCGACCCTCTCCACCCCTACTCCAGAAGATTTCTTTGTCCGAAATGAGAATTCCTGTCCCTGCTATTAATCCAACACCGTGCTCCGCAGAACCTGTTCAGTGCTATGAACCTCGACCCCCTCCATCACTCCAATCATTAGCCCAGAGCACATCTTCGGCTCACTCGAGGGCTACCTCGGCTAGCCATCCCCCTGCACCCACAGTCCCTGGTCCAGAGCATATATTTGTGCATCAGATCAGGAACTCTCCACCTGCCAAACACCTCCTCGGACCAGCCAATTTTTAAGTGACCGTGCTTGGAAGGCTCCCCTCCCCTCTGCCTAAAAAACTTTCACTTTCGCTTGTCCGCCGACTTGCTCAGAATATAAGCTTTCTGCTATTCTCGATACCCTGTCTTAATTTTCCCACCAAAGTCCCGCTGATGAAATTATTTCCCTGAAGTTAAAATGTCGTTTTATTTAACCCCAAAGGTAATCTCCAGATAAAGTATTGAAAAAAAAGATATCTCTATCATTCCACTTACACAAGTTTCAAATATCACTTTAAAACAAACTTATTCGAAAGATAAAGTTTTTACTTTCAATATTTTTTTAAATATTTATTTGTATAGCAGAGAAAACATACATATTCATCTGTTTTAAATATTTGTGTGTATTTTAAATGTTGATTACTCCATAAGTTTCCCAGCATATATATATATATTTAGATACAACATCTACCATAAAATGTATATATCTGAAATTATTTGATTTAAAAATACTAAATATCCACATAGTATTAAAGAAATAACACGAATCCAGATTGAAATGACTGCTAATGAAACTGAAAACTGTCAAATTCAATGACTTTTCAAATTATTTTCCAAAAGTCAAAATTTAAGCAAATTTAAACGAAAATAGCAGCCATTTTTACATAAGTTTAATTATTTTAAAACAAAAATCTTCAATTATGTTTTCTGAGATTGTGTGAAATAAGATTGTGTTCATCATCAGACATCATCATGTTGAATCCCAGCAGCTGTAGTTGTAATCTGTTTTTGTATTATAAAATATTTCCCTTAAAAAGTTTTCTGGACTCTGGTTCTCGCTGATGTAGAGTTGAAGGTCAGCTGGAAACATTCTTGTAGACAGGACGGAGAGAGGTCTTTCTACCTACCCCTGAAAAGGTGTTTATGTCAGTCCACTTTTGGTTTCATGTGTCCTCCAAGGTCCTTCAAGTTGAGCTGTGTCGATGGAGGTTTTCTCGAGATTCTACTGTTTCCTCTCCTTTTGTTTCTAATTCATTCAGATGTTCGTTTCTCTCAAACTTTTGTGTAATTATATTTCCCCTCAGCCCTTCAGAGTTTGTTTTTATTAAATTTCCATATTGGAAATTTCATGAATTATCTTATAAACAAATATTTCTCTCCCTTACAAAGAAGGAAGCAAGAAACTTGTATTTTTTTGTGACAGCAAGCATCCTGTTATGTGGGTTTAAATAAAAACCAACAGTTTGCCATCACTGCTACTCACCCACTCATTTCATTTTAATAAAAGAATGTTTTCAATTTTGGTAATTTGAAATCACCACTCATCATACACAAATTATTATATAGTGACATGGGGAATTTAAAACAATTAAATAATAAGTCACAGTAATCAATTTTAACATAAAAAAAATTATTTAAAAAGTCATAAAACACATTTTACTTTACACTTGCAAGACAAATACTCTGCATATTCACATCAAACATGCTACGACTGGAAAACTTTAAACATGTTTTTACTATTGATGTTTGAAAGCACCAAAAGGTTTTAAAAAAATGGTTACTTCATGTTATGTTACAAACCATAAAATTAATTACAACCATTTCCAACATGATACCCTTGAAACCCTTATAAGCTTAAAAATCGTTGATTCATGTTACGTCACAAATCATAAAATTCATTACAAACTTTTTTAACAGGATACTACTAAATCTCCTACAAGCTTAAAAATCGTTACATCATGTTACATCACCAATCATAAAATTCATTACAAACTTTTTCAACATGTTGCCACTGAAACCCTTACAAGCTTAAAAATCGTTACTTCATGTT
The DNA here is from genome assembly GCA_029891345.1 of Dryococelus australis. NCBI lineage: Eukaryota > Metazoa > Arthropoda > Insecta > Phasmatodea > Phasmatidae > Dryococelus > Dryococelus australis. The sequence goes on along the minus strand of CM056999.1, from coordinate 30,015,879 downwards.
ATGTCACAAATCATAAAATTCATTAAAACCGGAAAATAATCATATCAATCATGTTATGAATAAAAATACTTTAAATTATTTTTTACCATTTACGTGTGAAAGCCATAAAAGCTTAATAACCAATACTCCATCTTACATCTGAAAACTGTAACATAATAGCATCAATCATGCTACAACTGAAAAACTTAAAAATATTTTTTACTATATTTCTGTGAACGCCATACTAGCTTAATAACCAATACTCCATCTTACATCTTAAAACTGTAAAATATTCACATTAATCATGTTACGACACAAAAACTGTTCTCCATTTTATGATTGAAATCATAAAGTTAATTAAATCTGTAAAATAATCACAACAAATCATGCTATGAGTGTAAAACTTACCATTATTTTATGTCTGAAATCTTAAAATTCTTTAAAATTGCTATAAACTTTCCATCATTTTACATCAGAAATCTTAAAATTCTTAAAAATTGTTACAAACTTTCCATCATTTTATGTCGGAAATCTTAACATTTATTAAAATCGTTAAAACTTTCAAATTATGAGAAAAGTTTATATTTTCAATCATTAAACTGTAAAACTTTTAATCATGTTAAGTTAAAATTTTTAAATTATGAGACAACTTTATACTTTCAACCATTAACACTGTAAAATCATCTCATCCTATTACAAGTGAAAATCATTAAATTTATTTAAAAAAACATCACGTCATGTTACACATGAAAATCATGTCACCATATCACATCTGAAGATCGTTACAACGTTATACCTGAAAAAAAAATGTACAAAATTGTGTTGCATCAGAAACCATTAAAATCATCACTTCGTGTTACGTCTTAAAATCATTCATCACTGTAAGTTTGGATTTTCATTCAAATTTATGTTTAGAGTTAACAGAAAAGCTGAATTTACATTTGTTTACAGGAACAACAGGTACTGGTGGTGGAGAAGCAGGTGAAGGGAAGATATTGGTGATAATATAGGAGTATATATTATTTCTGGTGGTGAAGGTATGAACAAAGGAGGAGGTGGCGAAATTAATTTATGTTCCAGTGATTCAGGTGATATAAGTCAGGAGACGGTAGACATGGTGCAGGTGAACACATAAAATTGAAATGTAAAAATTCTTCTAACTCTTCGAATAAATAGTTGTTAGACATATCTTCCCACACATTATTTACGGGTATATGCTTTAAATATATTGGAGTGCAACAAAAACACATTTTTTGTTTTTGTACATATCGCTCACCTGATTTGATAGCTGTTGTAAAATTTAAAGATTACAAGCTCAACACCGGAGTAGTTGTTGCAGGGGCTCTCGCTGGTGGAGATATGGCTGTAGCCCTCCTCGACATCGAAGACGTCGCTGTAGGTCTCGATAGTGCAGGTGTGGCTGTAGCTCTCCTAGACGCCGAAGGCATTGCTGTAGGTCTCGATAACGCAGACAACAATATACGTTCTGTCGACATCGATGGCATCGCTGTAGGTCTCGATAGTGCAGGTGTCGCTGTAGCTCTCCTAGATGCCGAAGGCATTGCTGTAGGTCTCGATAGAGCAGACAACAATATACGTTCTGTCGACATCGATGGCATCGCTGTAGGTCTCGATAGTGCAGGTGTGGCTGTAGCTCTCCTAGACGCCGAAGGCATTGCTGTAGGTCTCGATAATGCAGACAACAATATACGTTCTGTCGACATCGATGGCATCGCTGTAGGTCTCGATAGTGCAGGTGTCGCTGTAGCTCTCCTAGACGCCGAAGGCATTGCTGTAGGTCTCGATAATGCAGACAACAATATATGTTCTGTCGACATCGATGGCATCGCTGTAGGTCTCGATAGTGCAGGTGTCGCTGTAGCTCTCCTAGACGCCGAAGGCATTGCTGTAGGTCTCGATAATGCAGACAACAATATATGTTCTGTCGACATCGATGGCATCGCTGTAGGTCTCGATAGTGCAGGTGTCGCTGTAGCTCTCCTAGACGCCGAAGGCATTGCTGTAGGTCTCGATAACGCAGACAACAATATACGTTCTGTCGACATCGAAGGCATCGCTGTATGTTTTGCTACTGCAAGCATCACTGTAGCTGCTCTCAACATTGAAGTAGACACTGTATTTAGTCCTAACACTGGAGGTGACTGTGACAGCTCTAAGAAAAGCATTAACAAGAGAAATGGCTGTATTGTAGCACCCATTTCTTCATCGTCATTGTCCAAAAAATCAATTAAATTTGTTGCCAAAGGATCTGAACCATTCATTAAATCATAAAAATAATCCCAATTAAAATCTTCAAGTTCTCTGTTAAAGTCTTGGTTAGATAAGCCAAGAAAATAATCTTCATAGGAGTGCGACATCGCAAGGCGAACCGCACTGACAAACAACTGGAAATAGTGGATGGGGTATAGAGGTTAAACCCCTATTTATAAAAATTTCAAATTCCTAGGTAAAGGCTCGAGAAGTGCGATTTCCCCCCTCCAACCAGAAGTCAGAAGGCCAAACAGCCAGTCCCCTCCCTTCCTGCACCATCAACTTTCAAGTATATTCAACCCCTCACCCCAACCTCTGAGACAAACCACTCTGCTAAGTTTCTTCCTCGAAGAAATGAATAACATTTATTTACCACTAAAATAACTTCTGCTTCATAAGAAAAATTAATTCTGTTTAATTATTAATCAATTAAAATGAATAGCAAATGTGTTAGAGATCAACACACTCAATGAAGCAATATATAATTTATATAAAAAAAGAAAGTTCTATAATCCATAAAAAAATCATTCATGCTTGCTATAATCGCTCTTTCAGCTTCTCTAAGATTAGTTACACTTTTAAAGGAAATATTATCTACTTTTTTTTTGGAAACTATAAATGTAATTACTGTTTAACAGAAAGAACTATTACATTTGGTAATATTAAGACATCACCTAATATTTCTGTAAACACTAAACTAACATAAAATATATTTACTTTCAATAAATCATATCGAAGTCAAGAAACGTGTTATATTTTACGAACTAATTTAAGTAAATATGTTCCTGTTTCCTTAATGTGTATATTGTTAATCATATCTACACAAATCATATACAGATAGTTTCCATTAATGTGTACAATCATGTTTTCACTATGGTTAGAATTATATTTATAAGATATTTTAAAACTTTTTTGTAAAGGTTGGTGTGTATTGAGAAATAAAACATCTTTCATTAATAATAGTTCACTTTTGATATAAGTCTTGTGTATCTTTAAATTTCTGTATATTTTCCTGCGTAATGGAAGTTGGAAAGTGAATATTATTTTTACACACTAGAAAACACAATATTTTGCTCGCGAGTTTGAATTCAGGCAGGGAGATGTTTTCACCTTGCTTTCCTCGATGGACAAAGCAGGACCTTGGTAGCTTGCTTTGTGAAAAGAGATACATTCCCCAGGGTATTATAAAATCAAAGTGCTTTTTGCGAGGGTTGTTGGAGTCAGGCATGCATCCTATGAGATCTTGGTTTTGTACTTGGTAGTATTGGAAAAATTTTGAAATTAAACCTTGAAGGTTTGTGTCTGTGGAAAAAGGAGTGGTATTACTGCTAAGACCGTCGATCTCTAAACATGGTTTTTGCACATCTTGAGATATTTGCAAATGCTATAAGTCTAATATTTGGAAGCGAGTTTAAATTAGTCAGCTAAACATGTTTAATCGGAAATATTCCATGCGATTAATTTAAGTTTAAGCATCTAAAAAATTGAGGACATATAGCTTTTAAAACATTAGTTACATATATGTATTAAACAAGGATAATATTTTTCCTTCTCTTTGGAAAACAAGTAAACTTTTTTATTCAAAAGGAGAGGTTAAATAAACATATGAAAAAAATCATTTTACATCATATTTATTTATTGACAAAATATATACAAACCCAGTTATCTCACAAATTTAAGTTTAACATTTTAAAAGACAAATCTCTCTGTTATACTACAGAGTGTTTCAAAACACACACAAGTAACTACAGGGTTTACACAAATTACACAATTATTTCAAAATATTAATACATATACCAAGTATAGGATATTACAAAGTTGCCAAAACTATTTTTTCCCGAATAAAGTAGAAATGGTTTACTCCAATGTGCTAATAACGTTCTAATATTCAATTTACACTTCGATTTCTATATGCAAGCACATGTGACCTCGTTCTTGTCTTGATCTATCTTTATGAAGTAGTAGATTATATAGAACCAAAAACTTTTTATATTATATTTCAATCATTTGTTCTATCATCCCAAATATCACTTTTATAATATCCACTGGTGATTCAGGAGGAGAATCATCATAATCTATTTCAATGCAGTTAGACATCATTGCCCAAGATAGCATTAATTTGTTTGAACGATGGGCAATTGTATTATTTTTGAATATATGTCACTTTCTCATTCCACACACTTTCAAAAATGCATTTTTGCTCGACTCCACCTACATATATTTCACAGTTAAGTAAGTATTGTTTACAAATATCTTCAATATTCTCATGCTCTATACGCCCACTACCCCATTTTAAACTGTGGTGGTGATTGGTACCCATTTATTAGTTTTCTTGTATTTAGGAGTTAAATATTTCCAATCGAACTGTGATTTGAAGCTTAATACAGTTGTATGTTTATCTGAAGATTGAAATCCTTGTACATTGCAAAACTCTTGTCAGAATTGTGGTTTGTTGTCTACTGACTCAAGCTATTATCTTCACCAGCTTATCTCTGACATTTTAACTTGCTAATCCATCATGACTTATCAAAGTGGAAGCTAGCATATTTTCTGAAATTGGTGTATTTGAAATTATTTCAATTCTTGAATCAATTATGTTATTGGTAATTGTGTCATTTTGTTTACTTAGATTAAACACAACTAATGCTTCTCTAATTTGAAATGTTTTGGGTTCTAGTATCAATGATCTGTTTTTGGTATAGAATTATTCCTGAAACTTTGTGTACATACTGTAGTAAATAAGGAATTTCTCCAGTAGCAAAGTTTATGTTTAAATCCACATAGGGATAGGCTTGACTGTTTAAATACAGTTGAATATTTCTCATATCGCAATTATCGAATAGTGATGTCTGATTTTAAATAGTTTTGTCAGTTTGTTTGAAAAAAAAACAACATATCTCAGTTTTTCCCCACAATCTGAAAGCAATATCTAGATTCTTCCCTATTTAGATATATTTTAAAAACTTTACACGTTCACAAGTGTTAATTTCAATATGTCGTAACATCCATTCGACACTGTTTAATTCGAATGTTACACCTTCCTCATTATTAGCCTAATTGTATCTTGCATTCAAATGCATATTGCCGAATAATATAACTAATTCTTGTTTAGCATTTAATATGATGTGTTTGCAGACTTCAGCAAAGCCAAGTACCATATTTAATGGTATAACAACTTCGTATTTTCCACTTAGGTTTATTTGTAGTCAATAATCAATAGCATTGCTCCACCCAGCCAGAATTCCTGTATAAAGATTGTTTACAGTTTGCATGATATAGGTCCTTATCATGGAGGTAAAGCCAACATCTTAGGTTTGGTCGATTTGTAATTCCATCGATTAAATGAAGTATTCCATTTGTTACTATTTTTTAGTTACTGGATTACTGGCATCAGCTGTATTTTTAATTGTTCCTCTAAACCTTAAGCTTGATTTCGATGGTAATGTGTAAATATTGTGATTTTGTATAGAAATCCTTATTTTCGAAGGAAATGTTTACGGACCTGCTGGGATAGGTTCATACACATGTATTTCCATATTGGTGATTGCATCTTCATAACTGATTGCTTCTTCAACATTAAGTATGTCTTCCATTTCTATTAAGAGTATATACTAATTCTTTTAAAAATTATTTGCTGCCTTGTGTTAACTTTGCGGGTAACTTATTTGAAGTAAGTATTTTATGATTTTGTTTAGGTCTTCTTATAGTTACTTTCTTCGAAATATGTTCCATAGAGAGCCACTTCTTAAAATAACCACCTATTTTACATCCGTATTTACTATTATACACAAAACCCATTAAGATTTTAATGTGCACAGAATGCAAGTGTTTATATCACTTTCTTTATGAAAATGAATGGTAATTTCTTTGTTTTTAAAATTAATAAGTTTGCCATCTTGATCGACAATTGTAACAACTATTACTGGAATTCACAATTACTGGAAGATATATCAAAGTATTCAGTTTTTCAATTATTTTATACTCTGGAGCCACTGAACATGTAAATTCGTGTATTGTATTTGTCGGTCTTCCATTTAAGTATGAACCTCCTACAATATTGACATTTATACAATATGCATTTCCAGAGAATATATAAACCTGTTTTGATGATCCATGCAATTCATTAGCAGGATACACTCCCCATTTGTAGCCTAACATATTTGCAATTGAATTATCTTCTGTAAAACTATATCAATGTTACTATACATCACACTTGATAACATACTTGGATTTCCACATAATCAGAAATGTACATTATCAGGTAATGCCACTTTAATGAAAATTTCGAAATCATCCAACACATAAGATCATACCAGTATCATAATAATGTAAGTTTGTTCACCAATATTAACTGTAAATAACAGTTTGTGCATATCAATGTTTGGTATGCTGTTGTAAGTAATTAATTCGATTATACTTATTTGCCATTCTCTATCTAACTCCAAAGCTGGGAAATATGCTACATGCAATTGTGATAAATTAACTTTTAATATTAACTTAATTGACATATAACTAATATATTTTATTATTACACTTACTTATATATGCTATTTATAGTCAAAAACATAAACATAAATGTCTAAATTTGATTGCATTTGGTAATTGTTCCATTTTGTAATTCTACCTTAATTGAGTGTCTTTTTTAATAATAATGTATTCCAATTGGAGGATGTAAATAATCGAAACTGTCGTAATACAGTGATTGATTTACATTTCTAATTACTGCAACCCAATGCATTCCTTTGTTTTGTATAAAATATTAATTAACTATCATACATTCCCGAAGATTTGGATTCCTTGGTAAATCGTCTCTCATATACTCCTCAGAAATAGGGAATATCTAGTTTCTTTATAATTGCAGGAATATCTTTGTATGCCAGTGCATGTTTGGAAGACTATTTATAACATTATGCATTTTATCCACATTTGGATCTTCTTTGTGCATGCCCCGACTTTAAATGGTTTCAAAATACATTCGTATACATTTTGATCCAACTGCTGTACTAATTGCCAAAACTACTCCGAGGATTGATCCAAGAGATGTTAATGCTGGAAATAGGATTTCCTCCTTTTTTTGTTTTTCATTTGGTTTTACGTTTTATGCCCATACCTCTCTTCACCTTTGCATGCATAACTTTATCTACGACCCAAGCTCCAAGCTTCTCACCTAGAGATGTAGATGGATTCTTCCTTATATTTGCTGCTTTATTGGCTAGAATCGTGCCAAACATTTTGCAAGTTTAGTACCAGATCCACAAAAATTATATATCAGTAAATGTAATTCAAATAGAAATTTATTAATCAATGTATTCAGTACCCCACATACTTTTTTTGATATGTTTAGTATGAGCCATTGTTTTCGACTTAATGGTAACCTGTATATAGGCCTACATTTATAGTTTTTGTTAGTACGTTACATAATACTGTCAAATTGGGCAGAAACGAAGGTTTTAAAACAAAATGTATATCAGCTGGTAATTGTAAATATGAAAGAAAACATAATTGAACAGAAACATGGTATTCTTTTACATCAAATATATGTTGTAAAATAAGTGGTCCTTCTTCATGTGGAAAAACTTGTGTTATTATGTCGCTGTTGGAACATCCAAATGGACTTAAATTTCAAAACGTATATGTATTTTCTAAAACAAAACAAGAGAAATATCAACGATAAGCAAGAATTTTGTCGTTAATTGAAGGAATGCGAAAATTCCCTTTTACAAATAAAGAAGATATTGTGTCTCCGAATGAAGCATTAACCAATTCCATATATATATATATATATATTTATTTATTTATTTATTTATTCGACGATATTTGGTGCGAACAGGGTGAAGTGAAATATGGCAATATTATAGTTTTAGTCGACATTCAAGTGTTTATTGTTTTTATCTATCGCTAAGTTACACACATATACCCAAACACACTTTGCATGATAATGCAAATATGATAATTGTGTATAAAATGGACAATATGAATCTAAAACATATTTGCAATGATCATGTTTTAGGCAATATCACATTTACAAAGTTTAAATATATGTGTTTTTACTTTTGGAAAGACAAGTACGGTTTTTTGGTGATTATACCAACACTTCCCATATATAAAGGCAGATATAGGACTGGATTTGATAGTTTTTTGCTTCCAGGCGAAAAACGAGTATTTCAACATTTAGACATAGTGGTATAAAACACAATCATTACAATAGCTGTTTAACGAAAAATCGCGGTGGGAATTATGATTTGAATGGACATACAGTATGTAATATGGGTATGGCTGTTAAAGATACTAATGTGGTAAATAAACGCTATGTGGAAGACTTAAACACTATCACATTGAATGTATTTAAATTACAATCAAGCGAAATTCAAGGTAAATTAATAAAGTTGCTTAATGGGAATAATAATGTTTATAAAGACATGAGTGTAATTGCAAACATTCTAACCAATATTAGTAATGATATACAGAGTAATGAATTTAGAATAGAAGAACATTTAAATGTATCTATAAAAACTTTAACGGTATCACAAACATGGATTTGCAACACAACTTACAGAAATGCATGATTTTTTAAGAGTTGTAATTAATGAAATGGTAAGCACCACTATTACAAAACAACTTGAAACACGAATTGAAGAAATAGTGCAATATATAAGTGACGAATTGATAAATAAAATTTTTTGTTTAGTTATGCAAACAGATCTGAGAAAACCAAATAATGATTAGGAAACACAAATAAATTATTTTACTAATCATTTAAAAGCTAAAACTGTAACTTAATTAGACATTGTTTTGACTAAAGTCGATAAGTTTGAAAAAGCCCAAACTAATAGCTCTACTGTGGCAGTAAGAAAAGCAATGACTTAATTCATATATAAATAGTTTGAATTTAATGTAATTGAATCAAAACATGTCTTCCTTTACTTCGGAATTACATAACATTATATCTGCTGTGAAGGAGAAATATTTACAAGCTAAACGAGTTCGTATGGAACAGGACATTTTAAATGAATAAATATTTATACCTGTTATGAGTAGAATCGATACATTGCATTCTGTGTTAAATAAGCCTAATGAAACAGCTTTTGGAAATTAACATGGAAAAAGAACATTTAACAAAGAAAAAAAAAGCAACCCCTTTTTCAATTAACATGTCGATATTTAGCTTTAAAACAATCTTTGTCTATGCACGATACAGCATCTGGTGTTTATCGAAATGACAACATCTGGTTCCTGGTGGATTCGATAATTAAGTTTTTGCTTGAGAACAGAATTAAAATATGTAATAATGCAACTGATGTTAGAGAAGGATTGTTTGAATTATCGTTTAAAATCTTTCCAAATGTGCACCTGTGAGGATATGATATCCTAGGAGAAGAGTTATAACTCATGGTTTAAATGATCTTTTTCAAGATAATTTGTGTGAAATGACATTGCTTTCCACATACAATAAGGGATATAAGTATATTTTAATTGCAATATATGTTTATTCGAAATATGGTTGGGGTATACCCTTGAAAAACAAAACTGAGAAACAGGTTACCAATACAATGAAGATCGTTGTGAAAGATAGAACCTGAATTCGCTCCAAACTGACAGAGGAAACAAATTCTTTTCTTCACTGTTCCGGAAACTAATGACCGAATATGGTATCAATCACTACACAAAGTATTCGGAGCTTAAGGCCAGTGTTGTGGAACAATACAACACATCGATTAAGTAATTAATATACAATCATTTTACATCCAGTAGGACTTACAAATGGGTTGACTTTTTGCCTGAAATGGTTCAATTTTATAACTCCAGATATCACAGAACTATCAAGATGGCACCCAAAAAAGTTATCGACAATACTTTGATGAAAACCGTGTATAATAATGTTGGAGTAATCGACGAGAGAAAATTATAGTTCAAATTTGGTGAATATATACGAATTTTGAAGCAGAAAGGATTTTTTGAGAAAATACTTACGGTTAATTGGTTTTATGAAATATTTAAAATTATTTCAATTATACAATAATATCCCATTCAAACCTATGATGGAGTGCCTATAAAAGGCAGTTTTTACGAACATGAATTGCAAAAAGTCAGTACTCCAAATGAATATTTGATTCATAAAATAATTAAAAGGAAAAAAGATATGTCCTTGGTTCTATGGAGGGGGTTCTCAAAACCACACAATTCGTGGGTTAAGAATCAACATCTTAAAAGAATGTAATACAATGTTTGTAAAATTATGATACTAAATAAAAGTTTTAAAATCAAATTTTGTGTTTTTTTTTATTTAATCAACCTCTGGATAGAGATTGGATGTGCTATTTTTTCTGTAGTCAAACCACTTTTTGATTTGATTATCATTTCATGGGATTAAAGTTTGAGCAATAAGCCAGTGTGCTTAAATACTTTTAACTATGCATTTCTTGAAAAATAATTAAAAATATTCCCAAATTATTTATTTCTTATACTATATTTTTTTCTAAAAGAAGTTTTGGCAATCGGGGTGTAAAGTTTTCCATATCCGATGCCTATTACAAAAGAGAGGGAATATTTATCCTGTGTTAATTATCAGATTCAGGGGTGTAGAGAGAGAGTGAGATAGGACTAAACCTCAGTTGATGTTTATCGCATGTTCTTAAGAACACTTTCCTCTAGTTTCTCTTAAACATCCAGAATAGGTTTAGACAAAATACACGTGAATTATGTTCCGGTGTTAGAAATGAAATATTATAGTTTCATTTTCTTCATAGCATTAAATTCGCTAGTAATATCAATGGGAGAAATTACATTATTTTCGGAAAATTTCATCAAATATTTATAAAAGTTTTCACTTTGCTATGTGGGATTTGGCAGAAGAGATATAAAAATCATTTATCGCTATAACAGATGTTATTCGGAAACAATAAACATTTCTATAAATACAGTTACATATCTACAGCTAATATTTTCAATCTAGTTATTAATGTTAATGTCATGATTTTTGGTAAAATTTGTGAAATATTTTTTCGATGGAAATAAACGTTCAGACATTTGAGATTCTAAATGCGAAAATGGTTTTCAAACATACCCTGGCACAAAGGTTTGAAGGCTGCTGAGCAGATCCAGGTATGGCGACTCAGGAGAAGGGGTGGGTGGGTGGATAATTATTCCTCTCACAGAACCAGACAGGGCAGAGTTTCTTGAGACTCCACAATCCATGGGTAGAGCATAGTTTTGTAAACAGGTCACCACTTTGGAAGAGTCCAAAATTCCTTGTTTGGGGGAAGGGAGTTAGTCAGGTAGACAGACAAGTAGGCAATCTTCATCTCGGAAAAAGACACACACTCTGGGCTATTGCCTGGGGGGTTGCAGGGGGTGTCTAGTCAAGGCATGCGATGCTTCAGCTAACCGAAAATACGTTCTGGTAAACAGTTAATTGCTTCGGGACTAGTATCTGGAGGGGAGGAGGGGGTCATGGGGTGGCAGACAGGACTGATGCGAGCACTTATTGCTGGCAGGTGACATCTTTAGTTTGACGAGAAGCATTGACATGGATACATTGCTCTTTCCTCTGAACCAGCTCTTGCGATATCACTAGGCACGGTGCTCTTGCAGGGACCTGTCTGACGATCGAAGAGGCAGGCGAGCAGCGAACTTCGGTCAGCAGGCTTCCCCACACTTATAGACGTTTCAATCGATTATTCCTTTATCTGGGGTTCAGATCTTGTTCACAGTCTTTGTAAACTATAGTGCGAAAAATTTTTATAACTTTTAATTTATCGGGAAAATGATTTTCGTGTGTTAAACCGATATAGTGCGACTGTAATTTTTATAAGCGTTTATTTTCTCAAGTATGCGACTGAGCTCAGTCTATGAAAGTTCACAGGGTTTTCAAATATTGTTTCATTAACTAGTGCTGTGAATTTCTCAGACTTAATGGAAATTTGTGTTAACATTATTCGGATAGATGTATTATGTCCGTTGTTTTAAATAATTTTTCTTCTAGGAAGTTTGATTGCTTGTTAAAATATATACCACGTTTCTGTAAAGTGTTGCAGGATTATGTTTTGCAGGATTAAGTCCTTCTTCGCACCATCCACGTCTATTTCTGCTTCGATGGAAATTGAGTTAAAAAAGAATTTTTCTTCTTACAATAGTGAAACTTGCGTTAAAAATCTGTGTACATTTTTTAAAAAAATTTCATGTGAAATGTTCAGGAAGACATGATTAGATCGTTCATCGATAATAACTCATTAAAAGTAGAGAAATAGGTTCTGTAATTCGTTTAGTCAGCTGTATTCTGAGTTTTTGCTGTAATTTCAACTTGGCCGCAAGTTTCAGATCTCATTCCTTGACTGACCTCCCAGCCGGACAAACATTGGCTGTGCTTATAATTATCTGCAAATCCTATACTGACGCCATTCCTTCTCTGAGCTCGCAGCCAGACAGGTGTGTTTTGGGAGAGGTACTTGTGCGATTTCATTACATGGTTTTTAATATGTTGTTATTTCAAGTAGTGTACTTTATATATTGATTTCTTTATTTATTTATTTTTAAATCAGGAAAGTCACATAGTTATAGTTCTCTTGTGTGTTATGTCAACTGTTTAATTTATTTGGAAACACTCATTTTGTATTTAGATGTATAACGTATTTACATCTCTTTTAGTTTATTTACAAGTTTTTCAGCTCAGTCTATGATAAAACATAGGCCGACGAACACACAGGTTCTGTTTTCTCCCAACACCTCGTTCAGCTTATAAGTCGATGAAAGTGGTATATCCAAGTCAGTGCTGCAGCGACTTTCTGAGCAAATGGAAGTATATTAAAATCACTAACTTTTAACCACGATTCTTGTTAAATGTTTTCTTTTTTACACATGTTAATAAATTAATTTCTTTTGTAATAATCATTGTTTGACATGTGGATTCTGTTTCAGAAGTTCCTCTACGATTGTTAACTACGGCATTCGCTAAGCTCTTATTGCGATAGGTCACCTGCAGAGCGGCACTCGAAACAGCTTATAGGAGTCTGCAAATCCTGTACTGAAGTAATTCATTCACCAGCCTCACAAATGGAGATGTTTTAAAATCATTTAAGGTTCATGTACAACTCTGAGTCGTCAATTAGTGTAATTTGTACATTGTTATTGTGTTTAGGAAGACTGCAATTTAATTTATATATTCATAGGGACATTTTTTCTTCGTTAATTAATTTTATTTATGACACCTGGAGACCCACGTAGTTGTGATCGTTTAGTGAGTTAGCACTGTTTCTTTATGAGACCATATTATTCATGTAGTTGTGTTCATTATACTTCTCTCGGGTAATTTATTAATTTATATTGATAGTTAGAACTCATTTGAAATATGTTTCGGTTGTATTCGTTTGAAGACTCGTCATTTCTCTAGTGTTATACATCACTGCTGTTATTTATTTAGAAAAATATATGTAAATAATATCTCTTAACGCCTTCTATGAGCAATATCTACCTCCAAACCCAAAATACACTTACAACACTCTTGCACAAAACTCAGCACATATATCACCCTCACCCAATACACCACGCCTCAGTAAAACACGAGAACTCCAAGGGTGAGGACGTACCAGAGCCACTCCCCAACCCAAAATAGAAAGAACGAAAATAAAGTCCCTTAACACACCATTGCACTAAACTATACACTTATCACACAATAATTTTTTTATTAATTCAATTAAATTAATTGGATCAATCAATCAAAGTTTCATTCCATTTTTCCGATTAAAATTACCTGGGAAAAAACTGATAGGATTAAGATTGGCATAAGGATCAATGAAAATAATTGATCGGATTAAAATAGAATTAATAATTTTTGATAGTATTGAAATAGAATTAAGGATTAATCCTATTGGTATCAATTGCATATCAAAGGGTTAATCCAATTAATAAAAGCAATTCCCTTTGAATCTGAAACCCCCACGCCCATACTACCAGCATGTTATGTTACTAAATTCTAACTATCTACATTATTATTTATTTCATTACAACCACGAATATAGCTAATGTGTGTCCATTCAACGACTCTGCTGGAATACCTTTACCTGTAGGGTTGTCGAAGGATGTGTACTAGTTCGATCACGGTGGCTCAAACCCCATCTGGTCCATCTTGTTCCGTCGTATGCTTGGTGAGGTAAGGATATACCCGGGCTCGCAGCTCTGCAGTCCTCAGAAATTACTTCTTTGTATAAACTGTACGATCTGTTGCCATAATTTCCACGACGGCGCCTCGCCTTCGCTACCTTGATTTCTTTTGTCGTCTGCTTGTGGGTTCGCCTAAGCAACGAAGCAATGACTTGCCTACACCACAACAGTATGTAACTTTTTAAGTTACTATCAATCTAACTTTACACTCCAACATTCCCTTAATTTATAATCACACAGTAAACATACCGGTGAAGTTTATGGCGGAGCAGCGATCAAACCACTAGTCTCTTACCAAAAACACGCTATAATAGTCTATCCATCATACATATTTTCGAACGTTTATCACTCACATTAACACACAGCTAAAAATTACTGATGTGAGTGGAAGAGATTATTCATTCTTAATATACACAGACGATCATATAGCACAGGACATTTTCTTGAGAATGGTAAGATGTAACAGTTTTCCAGCCCCCGAAATGCAAAGGATTCCCTTCCCATACTAGTTATTGCAAGTCAATATAATTTACTATCGATGTTGTACACATCATATTTGTTTAAGTAATAGCCAGAGAAAATAAGCGGAATTTTATAGTTTCCTTTAAGTATTCCATTTTATCGCTCTCGTATAGGCAAACATTTTACCTCTCCTGTAACCACATCCATGTCATTCTATTTAGTAGAGAATATTCGCTATAAATAATCCAATTCAACTCACTTACAGACGCACATTTCGCCCCCACTACCTATGCACACCCATGGTATTCTATTCAGTAGAGAGCAATCGATATAAAAAATAGTTATGCTAGAACAATCTCATCTCATATTCACCTCATTCTATAAATTTGATTTTAAATTCCACTACATTGTAGTTTTTAGGTGCATTCATTTCGCTTTCCAGTCTTATATAATTGAGAGTTCCACATCTATAAACAACACAGTCATACAAGCTATTTTCTATCAATCACACAATAATCTTATAGTTCATTATATTCACTTTAAAATATATATTTATATTAACTGTAGAACTGCATACTTATCTGCTGAGCAGGTACAGACTATCGCCTTGCACCAAATATTATGTTAGGTGTTGTGACCGCGAGTGAGCATCGTTAGAGATGACATCCAACATGCCACGAATACAGTACCCTACCAGAACATCATATTTTCCATGAAAAATGTACTATAACGTTTTGTATGTTAATTATATTGTTGATAAAGACGAAACTACATGGTTTCGCAATGTTGTCAGTACTGAAGAGTTACGTACTTTTGACTTATATGTACAGATTTGGTCTATAGTTTAAAACATATAAAGATGGAAATGGGCTTTCGGAGTTATGTTTTCCTGTAAACATCACAATGCAGGTAAAACTGCACTTTCCAATTTGTTTGAAATAGATCCTCACGATATAATTTGTTATAAGACATTTCCAGTATATGAAAGGGTTATTAATCAGATTGCTTCAATTAGTATTTATTCATCACCTATTTTGTTTTCTTGTAACAAGATGAAGTTCGAGCTTGGAACACCATGCAGTATTGTCTGAGAGATACACCACTCTTGCACAAATGCATGCAATTGATAAGAGAATGCCATAGATAATATAAAAGACGTGGTAGCAATCGTAGTAGAAACATAACCTCAACACCAGCAGCAGCATTGGTACACTAACTATACTGTGTGCTTCCGCATTCGCCTATGTATAAGCTTGGGAGCTAACAGCTGCGATGTCTAAGTCCATGACCCTGAGATAACCATTTATATTATCTGTCGTGTTCCGCTACGACTTATATCATGTCGTACATGTTATTTATGGAATTCTCTTATCAGTCTACTCACAAAATGCCTCAATCGCATGTAAGGCCTGTACACGATTCAAAAACCAATCGTCATGAAATGGATCATCATTACTAATAAAACTAATAGGTTTAGGCCAACTAATTGCATTACCCAGTTCCCCTTTAACAGGTAAACTAACATGTACTCCTTCACACAAATGCTTAATTATAACCATGCAATGATACCTACGATAAAATACCTCAAAAACAAAAATGTTGTAATCTTTCGTCAAATCCTCAAAAGCGAACTTACCACACTCAGGATAAAAAACATTGGCACCACCTAAAATCTGCAAACAAGTAGACGACTTACCGACACGAGACGGTCCAAAAATATATAACTGTTTCTCTTTATGGTTCCACCCATATCGAACCCCAGAATAGTGCCAAAGGACCACATTGTTATATCAACCAAAATAGCTAAAAGTAACACCGGATTGAACAACGGTTAAGCTTTTCGCACCATACTCATCAAAATACTAACGATTGTAATTATGCTGCAGCACGACTTCAGAGCACTCTAAACTCTTGGTCACTAAGGCCCCACAAGGGAGCGCTCTAGCCAATGAGCAACTGCAGTACATCTTGGCATTGTTCTAGCCATTGGGTCACTGTGGCGCCACTTGGGGTGCTCTAGCCACTAAGCTACTGTGGCCCCACTAGGCAGTTCTCTGATCACTGAACCACTTAGGCCACATTTGGTATTGCTCTGACCACTGGGCCACTGTGTCCCCACTACATAGTACTCTAGCCACTGCACCCCTGCGGCCTCTATTGAGAGTACTCTAGCCACTAGGTCACAACTTCCCTACAAGGGAGTGCTCTAACTACTGGCCCACTGTGACCCCAATTACGATCGCTCGAACCAATGGGCCTCTCTGGCCCTACTTGTGATCTTTCTATTCACTAAGCCCCTGAGGCCCCACTTAAGAGTGCTACAGACTAAACCTCACTGCGCCCCCACTTAGGATTTCTCTAGTGACTGGGCCACTGCAGACCCACTAAGGAGCTCTTGTCACTTAGATATTGTGATCGCTTGAGATCGCTCTAGACACTGGGTCACTGCAGCCCCATTTGGGATTGATCTAACCAGTGGGCCACTGCGGCCCCCCTTGGGATTGCTAACTACTGAACCAATGCGGCCCCACTGGGATCGCTCGAGTCACTGGGCATCTGTGGTCCATGTGAGATCTTTCTATCCCCTGAGTCAATGTGGCCCCACTTAAGAGTGGTCTAGCCTTAAAGCCACTGTGGCCCCACATGGGATTGCTCTAGTCACTGAGCCACTAAGGCCCTACTTGGTATCGCATTGACCACTGGGCCACTGCAAACCCACTAGGGAGTAATATAGAAACTGTGCCACTGCAGCCCCACTTGAGAATGATCTAGCCACTAAGTCACTGTGGCGCCACTTGGGAGTGCTCTAACTACTGAGCCACTGTGACCCACTTGGAATAGCTTGAGCCAATGGCCTCTGCCATGCCACTTGAGATCTTTCTATCGACTGAGCCCCTGCAGCCCCACATAAGAGTGATATAGACAAAATCTCACTGCAGCCTCACTGGGGATTGCTCTAGTCACTGGGATACTGCAGACCCACTAAGGAGTGTTCTAACAACTTAGCCATTGCGGCCCCTCTTGGGATTGCTCTAGATACTGGGCTACAGTGGTCCCACAAAGGAGTGCTCTAATTACTGAGAGAGAGCAGCACCACTTGGGGTTGCTCTAGCTACTGAGCCACTAAGACCCTACTTGGCATCGGACTTGCGACCAGGCCACTGCAGCCCCACTAGGGAGTACTCTAGCCACAGTGCCACTGCAGCCCAGTTGAAAGTTCTCTAGCTGCTAGGTCACTGTATCCCCACAAGGGAGTACTCTTACACTGAGCCACTGTGGTACCACTTGGGATTGCTCTATGCACTTGGCCACTGTGGCCCAACATACGAGCACTCTAGCCACTTGGCGTCTGCGGCTGCACTTAAGAGTGGTCTAGTGAAAGAGAAACTGTGGCTTCTCTTGGGATTGTTATAGCCACTGGGACACTACAGCACCATTTGGGATTGCTCTAATTACTGAGCCACTGAGGCTCCACTTTAGATCGCTCAAACTACTGAGCTACTGTAGCCCCATTTGGGATTGCTCTAGCCACTGGGCCAATGCGGCACCACATGGAATCTTTGTAACCTCTGGACCACTGGGGCCTCACTTGTGAGTGCTCTAGCCACTGGGCCTCTACATCGCCATTTGAGATATTTCTATCCACTGAGTCACAGTGGCCCATCTTTAGAGTGCTCTTGCCAAAGAGCCACTGTGGTCCTACTAGGAAGTATTCTAACCACTACAGCCCCACTTGGAAGTGCTCTAGCCACTTAGCCACTAAGGCCCCACTTGATATCGCTTTAGTTACTGGGTTACTGCGGTCCCCTTTGCAGTGCTTTAGCCAATGAGCCACTAGGCCCTTCTTGGTATCGCTCTAGCCACTGCAGCATTGCGGCCGCACTTAATAGTGTTCTAGCCTACACATAACTGCCAACAAACTTGGGAGTGATCTAGCCACTAGGTCAATGCGGCCTCACATGGGAGTGCTATAGCCACTCAACCATTGTGGCCCCACTTGTAGGGGGCTCTAGCCATGCTGCCACTGTGGCCCCACTTGGGGTTGCTCTAGCTACTGTACCATTGCGGCCATACTTGACAGTGTTCTAGCCTATATATCATTTCCAACACACTTGGGTGTGCTGTAGCCACTTGGTCACTGCTGCCCCACATGGGAGTGCTCTAGTCACTGCATCATTGTAGCCCCACTTGATAGTGTTCTAGCCACTATATCACAATGGCTCCCTTTGTAGTGCTCTAGACACTGTGCCACTGCAGCCCTACATGAAATTGTTCTAGTCACCATATCAATGAAGACCCACTTGAGAATGTTCTAAACACTATAGACCTGCAGCCCCGCTTGGGAGTGTTCTAGCCACTAAATCACTGTTGCCCAATTTGGGAGTGCTCTAGCCACTGTGCCATTGTGGCCCCAGTTGAGAATGTTCTAGCCACTAATATCACTGCGGCCCCACTTGGGAGCACTATAGCAACTAGGACACCGTGGTCCCCCTTGGGAGTGACATAGCAACGAGGTCTCTGCAGCAACACTTGGGAGTGCCCTAGCCAATACGCCACTGCAGACCCACTTGAGAGCATTATAGCCATTATATCACTGCTGCCCCATTTGAGAGCATTCTAGCTACTATATCACTGTGACCCCACTTGAGGTGTGTGCTCTAGCTACACAGAGGCTGTGGCCCCACTTGGGGTGTGCCCTTGCAACTGAACCACTGTGTTCTCACTTGAGATGTGCTCTACTGACTGCACCACAGCATCCCTAGGTGGGAGTGCATTAGCCACTGCACCATTTGAACTCCACAAGGAGGGTACTCTAACCACTCAGCTACTGTGGCCCACTTGGGGGGGGTGCTCTAGCCACTGAGCAACTGTGGCCCCAAATGAAGGGTGCTCTAGCTACTGAGCCACTGCGGCCCCACATGGAGGGTTCTCTAGCCACTGGGCTACTGTAGCCCCACTAGTGGGTTCTCTAACCACTGAGCCAATGCGACCCCACTTGAAGGGTGCTCTAGCCACTTAGCCACTGCAACCCCACTTGAAATATATCTAGTCAATATATCACTGCAGCCTCACTTTAGAGTGTTCTAGCCACTATATCAATGCATGGCCATTTGGGAGTGCTTTAGCTAGAAGGACACTTGTCCCCCTTGGGAGTGATCTAGCCACTAGGTCTCTGCAGCCCCACTTGGATGTGCCTTAGCCACTACACCACTGCAGACACACTTGAGAGCATTATAGCCACTATATCAATGTGGCCCCACTTGGGAGTGCTCTTGCCACTAGATCACTGTGGCCCCATTTAGGAATGCTCTTGCCACTGCACCATTGTGGCCCCACTTAAGAGTTCTATATAATATATTACTGCTCTAGCCACAAAACCACTATGGCTCCACTTCGGGGTGCTTTAGCCACTGCACCAGTGGGCCCACACTTTATAGTTTTCTAGTCTAAATATCACTAGCCATTTGGTCTCTGCGGCCAAATATGTGAGCGATCTAGCCACAGAGCCACTGCAACCCCACTTGATAGTATTCTACCTACTTTACCACCACGCCCCCACTTCAGAGTAATCCAACCAGTGCGATAATGCAGACTACTTAAAATTGTTGTAGCCACAACATCACTGTGGCTATACATGAGTGTTCAAGCCACTATATCCTCATGGTCCCACATGGGATTGCTCTAGCCCCACTGGGAGGCTGATTTAGCCACTGATCCACTGTGACTCCAACTGAGGGTGCTCTAGTCACTGAGCCACGTGGCACAACTTTACGGGTGCTCCAGCCACTGAGCCACTGTTACTCCACTTGGAGTGTGTTCTAGCCACTGAGCCACTTTAACTCGACTTGTGGAGTGCTCTAGCCCCTGAGCCACTGTGGCTCCACTATGATGGTGTTCTAGCCACATAGCGAACGTGGCCCCATGGGGTGTTCCAGCCACTGAGTCGAAGTCGCCCCACTTGCAGGGTGTTCTAACCATTGAGCCAATTTGGCCACACTTGTGGGATTCTCTAGACACTGAGCTACTGTGCTCCCACTTAAGGGGCGCACTAGCCACAGAGTCACTGTGGCCCCACTTGGAGGATGCTCTAGCCCCAAAGCCACTGTGGCCCCACTTGGAGGGTGCTCTAGTCACTCAACCACCGCTGTCCCCATAGGATGGTGCTCTAGGCAATGAGAAACTAGAGATCCACATGGGATTGCTCTAGCCAATGAGTCATTGTGTCCCCACTTGGGGGTGCTCTGGCCACTTAGTCACTGTGGCCCTACATGAAATTCTTGTAGTTAGTATACCACTGCGACCCCACTTAGCAGTGTACTAGCCACTAGGACACTGTGGTTTCCCTTGGGAGTGCTCTAGCCTCCAGGTGTCTGAGGCCTCACTTGGGAGTGCCCTAGAAACTGCGGCACTGCCCACTTAAGAGCATTATAGTCACTATATCATTGTGGCCCCACTTGGGAGCGATCTAGCCACTAAGTCACTGTGGCTTCATTTGGAGTGCTCTAGCCACAGCACCATTGTGGCCGCACTTGAGTACGTACAAAATTAGGTGAGATTTGGTAGAATAGTTTTCGAGGTATAATGAAAATTCTTTATTTTTCATGGGGTGCTAACTTCCAAAATGAATGACTAACAACAGTATCCACCTCTAAATTCGATGCTTACATTATGCCCTGTCAATACACAAAATTTAGTTTGAATCGATTGAATTGTTCCCGAGATATGTCACCCTAAAAAAAATTTAGCCACCGTTTTGAAAGTAAGATCGCAGAGTGCTCGAAAACTATAAAAGTCAAATGTTCTTACAAAGTACCATATGTGTACCTAGTTTTGTAAATTAGGTTAACATATTCAAAAATTGAAAGAGGGGGCCCTTATAGGCACAGACTCACTCACACATACATACAAATACATACACACAGATCTACAGGCCGGGATGTAATCTCATATGCCTTTCTTCCTTTGTAATGTAGTCTAAATATCGAATGTAACCAACACACTTCGATTTGCATATGTTAATATAATAGGACAATCTGAGCGAAGACAGCTAAATGATGTGGCACAATGCATGACAGCCCTAAATGTAATAATGCAAATGCATATTCACGATAGATATTTCCTTCCCCATGCAATTGTGTGTCCATAGGGTACGACGTCACAGCTGCCTGGTGAGTCGTTAAAGGTGGCTGAGAGATGGTTATAAAGGGAGGGTAGCTGAGTATACCAAGGTGAGGAAGTACACTGGTCCTCACTTTTGATATGCAAGTCGCCTACCGATCAAGGTAGTGTTAATATCACAGTTTCCTGCTGGTTGAGGGTTAGTAAGCAGTGCGCTTATCTCAAGTCGAGATGATTGAGTGACGAGCTACTTCATGAACAAGTGTCTGTTCAAGAATCTCATGGAAATTAGTGTTCATGAGGTTTTGTTTTAAATAAATATCAGAATTTAATAACACATTTTGTATAATTATGGTAAAATATTTGATTATAACTAAGTAGATTGGATGACTAAACTGATTGAAGCAGTAGGACAAAAATAAAACCATTTCGGATTTATTATGCTCCTCAAAATTTTTGACCCTGTGTAACGTGATTTTAAAACTAGCGGGTAACAAAAGAGGACAGGATAGTAGGACGCTGGGCTATTGTTGGACAGACAGGATATAAATCAGTGGCGACAACACAGATTAAATTAAAACTCCGCATATATTGAGACAATTCAAGCTACAAATAATTCATAAATCATCATAGATAGTTTTCAGATATAGATGCTGCGACAGGAGAACCTGAGGGAGATACACGAATTGCTACTGTAACAGTGAGAGAGACATATGTTATCTCCAATGAAAAAAAACGACAAAAACCATCATTCACACTAACATAAATTAGCAATAACAAAAATCTCAGCATGATTAAACAGCATCCTTTGAGCCGACTAACCCCCTTGCTACCAAGGAAACACCAGAAGAAAAGATAAATACTGGGATCATATTAAAACAACTCGCATTTATAACTACAAACTCTAACATTAAATTTTATATGGCACTCCAGAAAAATTGACAGTAATTTTCATAAACGAGATGCAATAAATAAATACTAATCCTCCCGTCACACTGCTAAAAGATCAGTATTGATTGCCACAATAAGGTACAAAACACTAACTACCAATCGCTGGCTGCTCTCAACATAATACGGTAGAATATATTATGCAGCTCAACATCAAAAAACACCTCTCTGCATATAAATTATCCTCTCACATAATCCATTAAAAAAAGGTTTCCTAATACGTGACAAATTGAGGATGGCGAAGAAAGAGACTGCTATAAAATTCAAGGTGTATCTGTGGAGATAAATAGCCTTTGGAATACTCGGTGAATTACTCGGCTTAAATTCAAAATTGACTGAAAACAGCATAAGCTGCAAAACACTTAGAAAAATATGCAGCAAACTATAATTCAACATAACCTCCTCTTGGGCAACTAAGCAAAAATTGGTATCTCTGCAATGGTGGTAACTATAAGTCTCAAGAAAATTAACCTTGGACATGCCTGGGTCGGATACATAGATTTGGAATGGGCGTCCTCATGATCACTTCGTCACCCTCGCCAGGTTGCCAGCACTGCCGAACGTCTGGAACTGAGCATGGACTGCCTGGCTCGGATGCGTATTTATACCTCCAAAATTCATTAACCAAAATAGGTAAGGAAGGGGAAAATATCGGATATGCGGTCATCAAAGAAATCGCCAAAAGCTGCTTGTACGGGCGTTGGCCGCCAGAGTGGCAGGGTCAAACGCTTCTTGCTACTCAGGAATAATTTTCTCGTGTGAGGTCGGTGTGTGCGGAGGTGCGGGCCGCCAGCTGCTTCACGAAGGCAAGTCTACAGCGGGGGGTCAACTTTAAACGACACCAAGTAAGAAAAACTTCATCGCTACAGTTCACAAACAATCTTCAGCACGCTTCCAATCAATTACGTCTGGTATATTTAATAATCTTGATCCTGGTGCAAACGGCATTTCAATTTACCGCTGGGCGTGCCAGGAAACTAATTATGCACGTATTTCACAAGAACTTTAGTAGCACTTCAACTAAATTGAATATGGCAATATTGTTTAAACTTGGGGGGGGGGGGGATAACTTGCGAAACGTTGTCAAATATATGCTTTACAAAGATAAACATGCCCCATTTACTGGTGGCTTTTCAGCAACTGCATAGTACATTCAAGATTCATAGGGCACATATTTTAGGCTTATAAATCAATACTTGGACTTGCTATACCAAAATACATTTCTTCACGACGATAATACACTGGGTGGATATTTGGTTTTCTAACTCATCCATGTGAGTATTCAACTTCAGGTAACGGTAGGAAAGTTAATGAATTTTTCAATTTAGTGGTCAACATGCGCATGTAAGTTGAAGTATACTTCACCGGTGTCAAATAGTTGTTTTCAAATTCGCCGGAAGTTTAGATCAAAATCGCATGTAATCAGCTTGTGTGCACGCAGATGAGCGCATACTGCCATCTGAAAGACTTTCTTCTTCAGCAGGATCCAGCATCACATGCCCGAACGGTGTAGAGGATAGGGCGCTCGCCTCCCACCAAGGCGAACAGGATTTGATTCCCAGTGGGATTGCTCTCGGATTTTCGCACGTGGGAATCATGGCGGACGATGCTGCTGGTTGGCATGTTTTCTCGCTGATCTCCAATTTACCCCACCAGGGAATTCCGGTGCTGCTCCATACTCACTTCGCTTCACACTCATTGACTTTCAAGGCTTCGTTGTTAAGAGCCGCCCAGATCTCTCCACTCCATGATCCCCAACGAAATAATTGTTCTACCACTAACACGCACCGACTCGGGGCTAGAAGTTCCGGATATAAGTCGCTGGTAAAGTTTTGATTGAAACGTTTCTCTATTGGTGATTATTTATTCTCTACATGCTCACATAAGTAACACTTTCAAACTAAATCTATCCTAAGTAATACCAATGTCAAATTTAAAATAATTGGCAAAAAAATCTTAATTATATGCCAAATGCCGTGGGTAAATTCTCGCACAATATGTGTGTCAATTGTGTTATCGAGAGATTATGCCTACCGGCGTTGAAAGGACATATCTCGATGCCAGTTACATTAGGGCTGTCTCCATAAAGAATGGCATAATCGACGGGTGCTTGAGTGATACAAGGCAAGTGCTAGTACAAGCACTATCACAATATTGAGTCTGTATTCACCACTATGCACACACATGCATTTCGCTTTAGTCGAGCGCTCTATGGCACCAGAAATTAATGAAACGAAACTCACAGTTAATCGTAAAAAAGTACTTTTCGATGCATCACAATAATGAAAATAGTATGTCGTTGATTGCTTATTTTATGAAAAGTTGCCTTGTTATAAACTATGTTATAATCTCAAACCATTCTGAATCGAACCTGGCATGCTGGCAGTTCAAATGAATTTCGGCGTGCAAACTAGCCACCTTGTGCAATAAATTAATTACATAAAATCTTCTGTGATCAGCCATTTCAAAAATACTATAACCAATTAATTATTGTTATATATTTATATTATGTCTCAGTAACTACACGACCGATTATCAAATATTGTTGAAAATTTCTTCTGCGTTGACATTTTTAAACACGTACAGACTTATGTATAAATCTCTGAGTAACTCATCTAAACAAATCCCATACATATTTGGAGTAAATGGATCTATAATATACATAGCTAACTTTTTGAACTGAGGTTTCCTGTGAGGCTGAGGATTCAAATATTTAATGGTTTAATTTGCACCTTATTGCCCAATGTTGTACGTGAACTGCCTATTTTACGCTACTCCTGTGTAATTTTGAGCGACAAACCAATAAAGATTTTTATAATTTTGGAAGAAAAACAAAAGGTTTGGTCCCTCAGAATATGAGTAATGTGACAGTTTACTATGCCAGACCAGGAGTCCAGATGACTAATTGTTTTACATACAGTTATGGGGTTTTTACATAGATACGTAGCAAATAATCACGGACACTGTAGGTGTCAAAGTACACCGATGTTGATGGAATAACAGCTACCACATGCTTTTATACTTTTTCAGTGTTCAACAATGCCAACACAAATGTACTTATCTGTTGCTGATTACATTTTTCTGTCTCGTATCAGGTATCTCCTGCAGCAAAGATTGGCAGTCGGCCAATAAGGTTGAAACGCATTCGTAATCGTATAATTTCCACACAAATATCAGCACCAATAAGTACAAATAAAGAAAGGCATTATTGTAATAACTATTACAAAAATATCCCAAACATATCAATAAAGAAATATCAAATTTAAGTTATAAAAGCAATGCCAATTAAAGCTAAAATTATTCAGTCCATTTCTCTACGAATTAATTTGTCTCATAAAATTAGATTATGTTTTACCATAGTAATTAGTTCATATAGGTGCTTATATTTTCAGTGATTTTTAACGATGAAGGTATAGTAGTACGTTAAGTAATAGCACAAATCAAGACTGCTATAGTTTTTTATGTAAAGCATTTTCATTTGTAAACGTTACAAATTACAATATCATGGACTCAGTGAAAGTTTATGAATCCTCTTCAGGAGATCTATGTAAACACTATTGAAGAGTGGCGTGCAGTAGCTACTGGACAATAAAAGATGGAAAGAGAGACAGAACGTTTTATTATCAGTTGCCTCCTTAAAGGCCAGAAGACAGACAAGCAGATTCAGTCTCGTGTGACTGACCGTCAAGATACTACGTACGCACTGACCAAGGTAAGTCCACAGCTCACATTCCACACTTTCTGAACTTCAGAATTATTGGCGAATATGATCACGAACGAAACAGCGGCGACTCTATTGAGTTAAAAAAAGCTGCGAATGGGCTTTCTGTAAGGGACGGGCCTGAGTGGTGGCCATTAATAAAAAGAGTACAAGATATACAGAAAGTTTCTAATTAACTGTATTATTAAATTTACCGCATGAATGTAATGTCATTCTTAAAATATCGGAACATTATGTTCTATTACAGTGGAAATTAATTCATTCTTAATCACCTATCGGGTAAAGAATAGGCAATTTATAAACGCTTGAAACCCTAGACTATATTGTTAATCAAAATTTAGTTTTATTATTTATATTTAATATTTATTAATTTTTTCCCATGCAATACGCGAACGATTAAAATGCCTTCAGGATATTTATTTTACAGATAAGCTGTATAGGTCAATTACGTCATCTATTCACATTTAAAATAAAAATTATCTCTCAATATCAACTACACGATTTTTTGTACTCTGATTTGTATCCGGAGAGACATGAAATTATAATGTAGGCACGCAGATTATTTCGAGTATGGTGGTGATAAAACTATTGTAAACGAATTCCATAAGTTCACTGATAACGTTCTCTTTCCAGGTCCTATGTGACATGTTGCTCGGTTAGGCGCTTACTTCAGTGTCGACCGGTATCACGCATATGTTTCGGCATAAGACGCACAGTAACCAAATATACTTAGCGTGTAAACCATATTAAAATATGGCAAGATTTTCCTATGAAATGTTATTACAAACAACCCATGTTCCCATGTTGTATCTAGGTGCTATACTCGACAGTTCTGCTGTTGACAATGCTGTTCACTGATATTGAGGCTTTAGCAGAAGACAGGCGTAAGTAAAAACCACGCTGCTTTGAAAGTTAATGAGAGATGATATTAAAATAAAGGCTCGATTAAAATCTCATTCCAGATTTATATCGCCGCCATTGGTTTGACCCGAAGTCTACGTTGGATGATATTTGTTCATAAGTTGCCTTTCGCACCTTTCACGACTCATCCAACTTGCTGTTTTTACTGCTCTAACGCGTAAAATCTCCAAATAAAATAAAATTTTCAAATTTCCTTATCAAAAACTACTTTACAATAAATAATCTGAAACACACAGATAATAGTAACTGATAACTTTGTCGCCACAATACTTGTATGCATGCTACATTATAAGCCACCGCATCAGATTAAACCTTGAAGAACTTGGTATTTCTACACTGAAGACGGTTTTTTTTTGCTTCTAATAAAAACTCATAGCGCTTTATTACCCACGCTATAGTTTTCCAGCGGTTCTACTGGCCTCCGCCAATCTCACGGGAAAGGTACATGCTCTTGACGAAGTTCACAGTATTCCTCGCGTATTGCATGACCTGCGATAGCCGACGACAAGAGTTGTGAATGGGAAACTCAGAGGTTGGCTACCTGTTAACAGTAACGTGATCGTCTGCAACTTGCTGCCAGAACTTCTGTCCAGTTCGTGAATATAATTTGCAATACATATCCAAACCCTTACAAAGGATAGCAAACAATCAGGTGAACTTCCTGGTCATAATTCGTTATTCTGAAGTTGGGCTGGAGCATTAAAGGAAAAAGCACACGTCCAATACGGCATTAGCCATCGATCCATTCCCGCTTCCTTCGCTTAGGTTTTCTTACGAATTTAATTTATCCATAAATCCCTTTCTGATGACAGTTGGTGGTAACCGTAGAATAATATATTTTTTTATTTACTGAATATATTACAAGGAAGAGTCGAATACTATGAGGAAACACATATACAACCAGCTCGAAAACCAGATTTCTAATGTTAGTATACCACTGTCAAATGTTAATTAGTTGAGGGTTATTTTACATGTTTGTGAAGGTTCTCACTTGAAAATACATCTAATTATATAAACTAATAAAAGTATTTGATAAAATATTGTGAGGTACTTTTTGAGAAGAAAAAAAAAAGTAAAATAAAATAAATAATGAAGTAAAATTTACTTACACCGCACTAACCAATAAGATAAAAAAATATGTATCATTATCACAAAATGTAGAATACCAAATGTACTACAATATGAAAACCCAAATGACATTACTATGTTACTAGAGTTTTTGCGCTTTTGATCTTTTCCATGGGATATTTTGTCTCCATTCTTCGCCTGGGTACAATAAAACCATTACCCAGAGTCATGATGCACTCAAAGTCCTCCACTGATTTATATATATATATATTTCTATAAAAACGTCTAAAATTAACATTTACAGTTTCAAAACAAAGTGATCTTAATATGCAACTGCTCGTAAAGGAGTTTTTAAAAGCCACGATCATCGCCCATACAAGGGCAAAGAATGCACTCTCTCATATGACACACGATATTTACCCCGGTTCCACTATCACATTCTGGACATCCATACATGCACCATTTATACAGAAATTGAATGCATATTCCATGTACGGTGTAAATACTGTTCAACTGTGGAGGTATCATTATACGCATTCGAGAAATTTTTTAATCGGGAGAAATTTTGCATGACATGTCATTTTTTATTTAAAAAAAAAATTATTTTAACTATCAACTGGGAATTTTCTGTCATATTATGAATCTACGTATTTCTGGCGAAGGAAGTGGTGAATAGGATAATCATATTACACGGAAATAGTCGCCACATTTTTCGGTGGACTGCTGTTGAGCAAGCACAGACTAGTGAATTTTTGTGGATTGTTGGACTGAGGTCGCATATTCGACACTAAAAAAAAAGAGCTATAGGCTACATGCATTATAAGGAAACCTTAAAAACGTAATTTCGTTAACATTCACTTTATTATTACAGTAAAATAATAAATCATACTTTCACGCACCGTAAATATTGCAATTAAATTATGGGGTACATTCATGGTTCAACACATCAAAAATCCTAATATTATTGGAGACATGTTTAGAGACCACATTTTAGAGAATAATTATCTCATTTGGTGATTTATTTACTACCAATGATGACCCTACCGGTGAAATCCCCTACTGTATAATTATATCCATTACCAAGTCTTCCATGATAACATCAAACATTGTGAAAGTTCTCGAATCTGGCAAGTATTTTTATAAACCTATTTTGCTAGTGTTCTGACCCATGTGCGTAATTTATGTTGTAGATGTCGGAGCTTGTAACAGTGGACTTACCTCAAGGCAAACTTCAGGGCAAGAGGGTAACCTCGCCCACTAATGACGTCACCTACTACAGCTTCCAGGGAATACCTTACGCCAAGCCTCCACTGGGACCTCTCAGATTTAAGGTTAGCCAAACATGTCTAACTTTGAGCCGATGAGTTCTGCACATAGGAATTTTCCAGTGTTTTATACATATATTTATTTTCTCGTTCGTATGTTGCTTGTCTTTTTTAAGCATTTTTTTTCGTGCTCAGTCCTATTTTTTCATGACAGACATCTGCATCGCAATGGCGAATGTCCAAAAATCTCCACCTTGTCATTAACAGTGTGTTACATATAACCTGAATTTCAAAACAAAATAATCTGGTTTGCCATGTATAGTTTTATAATAATTCTAACACATGGTACTGTGTAGCCATCAGATATATGCGCCTAAAGTCTCTCATTTATCATACTAAGGAGATCAGTACAGCTTATTTGTAGCTCGCTGGGCCAGACCATACGATGGTCGTTCATCAATTGGAAGTTACCAGAAAAAACTTTTCATCCGACAAATGGATTATACAATGTATGTAACAGAGACTAAAAAGACTTCTGTCATTGGAGTTACA